>JACGDI010005657.1:191370-268170 GCA_014898725.1 Jacaranda copaia
AAGTACAAACTCTGAACTAATGAGGTATAAAATGTGTTTCGCTGAAGTACACTTTGATTACAATGACAATTTGAGAACCATTCAAAGGAAATGAAGTATGAACCCTGAATTAACAAAGTATAAAATTTGTTTATCTAAATTTCACTTTGATTCCAATGAAAATTTGATTACGATTTGACTGAATTGAAGTACAAAAAAGAAAAAATAAAGTATAAAATGTGTTTCTTTGAAGTTCACTTCAATTCAATTGAAACGAGGCAGGGAATTTGAGTACAAATTGAAGGAAATCAAGTACAAATCAAGAAAAAATAAAGTATAAAATGTGTTTATTTGAAGTTCACTTCACTTCAATTGAAACGAGACAAGGAATTTGAGTACCATTTGAAGGAAATGAAGTGTAGATTAAGAAAAAACAAAGTACAAAATGTGTTTCTTTGAAGTTCACTTCGATTCAATTGAAACGAGGTAGGGAATTTGAGTACAATTCGAAGAAAATGAAGTACAAACCCCGAACTAACAAAGTATAAAATATGTTTTGTTGAAGTACAATTCAGTTCAATTGAAAATGCTTAGTGAATTTGAGTACAATTCAAAATAAATGAAATACAAATATGGAACTAACGAAGTATAAAATGAAATTCGTTAAAGTACAAAACTTAACTAATTTACTGATTCTTTGCATGTTCGATGATTATGCCCTGTTCTACTACACTTTTTACACTTAATTACACGTTTCTCAATTTATGATGGAATTCTCTATGTCCTTCTACGCCCAGGCTAAGATCGACAATCAGGTGCATTAATGAGTCCATCCTCATCTGGCTAGAACATATTCATATCAAACGTAGGAATATGGTTTATCATTGCTTGGTATGATTATTGATACATCTCAACTCAGTAGTATTGATCGGTGAAGTCATACGGTGAAAGTGACCTTGACTCGATACAAGCACAAGTATGTTTGCATGATATTTTATTAATCTGCCATGCTTTGCATGAACAAACTTTGCCATGTAAATCTACAACATACAATTTTTCTTGCTTAATCACCTCAAAGCTCCAACCGCTAGACATGACAACTTTTAAGTTACAAGAACGCATATGATTGATTGCCAACTTCTTCTCTTGTTTGGGGCATATTTAACCAACCATTTTATGAGATTGTTTTCGTCGATCATACATCATAAATATTATTTGCGTGCGTATGTGATCAACCATGGCTGCAACTTGCATAAATGGGCTGGTTTAACCGAATTATTTCATCATTCTGCTTGATTACTGTTTAGTACCCCCCATTGATCTCCACAAAATAAGGAATTTGCCCAACATGGTGGGTCAAACTGCATAATAAAGTCTCTGGCAAGCAAAAATGACTCCAAGATGCTGTCTATATGTCGTGTATACTCTTACCTTGTAGGTGCATATGCGGCTTTCATAAAAACAGAGCACCAATGTTTCTTATTATGTAAAGGGCACTTCCTTAATACTTGAATTTAAAATAATAGAACAGTAATGTGCTAAATACTTTGAATTAGAGTTTATTTTACATAATTATTTCACAAACAATGATAAAGTACACTTATTTCGTAAAGTTATCTACTAAGTGTCTCAAGCAATATGCATGGTGGCTACCAAGAAATATCATGGGGATGGCCTTAAGAAGACCTGGATGTTGATTGGAGAAGAAAGTGAACCTTGATAAGCCAGGCAGATATTGAGAATCTAAGACACTTCTTAACTTGAAGCAGAACCACTCCCAATTAATATCATTTTCAGAGTTAACAACTACATACGCTAGCGTGAATAAGCCATCATTAGCATCCTTACTGACTGCATTGAGTAAGCATCCTTTGTATTTATTTTTAATATGGGTGCCATCTAAAAATATCAACGGCCTGCGTCCCCTAAGAAAACCAATAAGGCAAGTACTGAAACATATAAATAACCAACGAAATTTTTGACTAATTGGGTCAATCTCACAGTCTGGAATACTTTTAGGGTTTGTCTTCTTCACTGCATCATAGTACTACTTCAACTTATCATAAGATCCCTTCTCAGCACTATGGATGTCTTGCATAGCTAATTCTTTACCTATCTATGCTTTATGGTACATAAGTTCCACACTGTATTCTCTATAGACATTTTTTAATATGGTGGAGGGCCGATAACATGGCTCTAATCTCAATTTATCCTTTACAATGTTAGTAACCCAAGCATAATCGGCTTTAGGATATCCCCTTGTTCAAAGATTAGCCTCACCCCATATGTGCTCTAGATTGCATTTTTGAATGCCAAATAATTTATTAGCCTCATGCCTTAATGCGTAGATTCTCCATTTGCAATTTTCGTCGCTGTAAACGGCTATGATTTTTTTGTTGTCATTTTTCTTGTATTTAAATGACCGCAAAGTAGACACCGCATAATTCTTAAGCATAATTCTGAACTCCTGAGCATCCTTGAATGTTTGACCCTCCCCATATATGCAATTCCTCCATGCATCAATTGAGTTGCTAGTTAAAGTGAATTCATTGTGTGATGCATTGGTAGAACCAATTTTCTCCTAAACTGCATCCCTTGAGGTTGACAAATAAAGTATAATTTCATAGAAAACAAGTACAATTCTAATAAATTGAAGTATAAAACCCTAACAATTGCAGTGCAATTTTTGATAATCTATTAGTAGAACACCTGAAATATAAAATTTAAATAATAGAGTATAATTTTATGTGAAATAAAGTACAATTTTAGATAACTAGAGTATAAATTTGTATAAGATGAAGTACAATGTTGAATAGTTTAAAAATATAAAACCTTAGCAACTGCATTACACTTTTGGATAATTAATAAATAGAACATATGAAGTATAGAACTTCAATGAATAAAGTACAATTTTAGGTAAAATAAAGTATAAAATGAAGTTTAATTTTAGAAAAAAAATTAAAATTTTAAGTAAAGTATGGAATATTTAAAGTATAGAACTTCAATGAATATAGTACAGTTTTAGGTAAAATAAAGTATAAAATGAAGTATAATTTTAGAAAAAAATTAAAATTTTAAATAAAATTTGGATAATCAATAAATAGAACATTTGAAGTATAGAACTTCAATGAATAGAGTATATGTTTAGGTAAAATAAAGTATAATTTCAGGAAAAAACACAATTTTAGATAAAGTGAAATATAATAAATTCAGCTAATTGAATTACATGTTTAGATATAATGAAGTACAATTTCAGAATACTTGAAGTATAGTACTTTAATGAGCAGATTATACACTTTTTAAAATGAAGCAAGTATAATTTCAAAAATGGAAGTACAATTTTATATATAAGAAAGTACAATTTGAGAACACGTGAAGTATAAAATCCCCGCAAAAGAAGTATAATTTTTGATAATCAATAAATAGAACACTTGAAATATAGAAAATCAATGAATAAAGTACACATTTGGGTAAAATGAATTATAAAATGAAGTATATTTTCAGCAAAAAGAAGTACAATTTTAATAATGTGAAGTATAATTTTCGAACATTTGAAGTACAAAACCCTAGCAATTGCAGTACAATTTTTGATAATCCATTAGTAGAACACTTCAAGTATAAAACTTAAACTATAAAGTACAATTTTATGTGAAATGAAGTATAATTTTAGATAACTAGGCTACAAATTTGTATAAAGTGGAGTAGTTTAAGTATAAAACCTTAGCAACTGTAGTATAGTTTGGGATAATATTAAATAGAATACTTGAAGTATAGAAAATCAATGAATAGAGTATAAATTTAGGTAAAATGAAGTATAAAATAAAGAAATATAATTTCAGAAGAAAACGAAGTACAATTTTAGATAAAATGAAGTATAATTTCCAAATTTCTGAAGTACAAAACCTCATAAACGACGGTACAATTTTTGATAACAGTTTAATTGAATTCTTGAAGTATAAAATTTAAATAATAGTGTACAATTTTTATCAAATAAAGTACAATTTTATTTGCAGTAAAGTATAATATAAAACTCTCTAAAATAGAGAAATGTTTTCAAATAAACGGTGTACAATTTCAAAACTCTTGATATACAAAACTTTTCAAACTGCAGTATAGTTTAGATTCTGTGGAAGTATTACCTTAAAACATCATAGCTTTTTTTGGCATTGCTGCTTGATTTATCCTTTCGGTTTACTAGGATATTAATAATGATCATCTTTAATGTCAAATGTAGCAAGACCATATTTAGAACATTTTCATTATCAGTCAATGTCAAATGTAGCAAGACCATATTTAGAACATTTTCATCATCAGTCAATGTCACGTACAATCTTTGATGTGGAATTACGTATTGCAAACTGAGAACTCGGTGTTGATTTCACTCCATTTTCTTGCAAGATTAATGCACATGTCCATTAAAGTCATAGTATCCTTAATGGACATTATATGGAGCTGGTTTTTGTAGCGGTAATTCCCCTATAATTGATTGAACACTCTACCTTCACTATTGCTTGACATTGTCAGAAAAAAACAAGAAACTTAGAAGCAATTAAGAAGAAAAAGAAACCCAAAAATAAAAATTAAACCAGAAAATGATGAAAATGAAAAGAGAAGAAGACAGTGCAAATGCCAGGTTGATGGTTGTTTCTCGTTTTTGCTATGGAATTGCTTGCGTTTTTTTTTCTTTCTATTTCTGAAAATGATACTGATATTAGTAGGGTTTACTGTTACATTTTATTTATGATAAAGAAGTGCAAAAAAAACAAGTGAAAAATATTATATTTAATGACATTTTTATCAAATCAGATGAATAGAAAGTAAACTCTAAAATTTTTACAAAATTAAAAAATTTAATCTAATAAAAATCAAATAAAAACTAATCACAAAAATAAAAAATAATTTTAATACTTTTAAATAAATCTCCCAAAATAAAAGTGTTAAATACTTTTAAATAAGTCACCGTCTAAAACTTTAAAATAAGGGGTTATTGGAATTTGGAACATAGATCAACAGACCCCATAAATCTTTTCACACAGTTGTAATCCATACCCAAGGCCATGCTGCCCAGCTTAACCGCCCAGGGCCACCGAGGGTACACACCGCCACTTTCGGGTTTGGAATTCGGAATCTTTTCCTCTTCTTTTAGTTCGGCAACTAATACTAGTCCATTCCAGAATAGAAACCCTAATCTCCTTGTAATTCTCTTGCAGTTTTCAGAATATGTAGCTTAGGTGTGATCGACATGTTTACAAGAACTTGCAAATAGAGTTTTTATATAGTTCATTGATTCGTCGGAATACTCGTACATTACCGTAGTTATGTGCAGAAAGCATTGGCCATACTTTCAAATTTTTACAATCTATTTTATTTTTTTAGTGTAAATGCGGCATATTGTGCTATCTGTTGCTTTGCCATTCTCATGATATTGGGTTCTGATGAAATTATTTTGGGTGTTGTTAGATGAGGAATATTGAACGGTTGCCCGAGGCCATCCACAGCTCTGTGCGTTCCGGGATTGTGATATGTGATTTGACAAGGATTGTTGAGGAACTGGTTTTTAACAGCCTTGATGCAGGTGCTACAAAGGTAAGTTCTTTTTCTTTTTTCCCCCCTTCTTTTTTGAAGTTCCGTAGAAATTATGGTGTTGTGGTTCCTGAGAGTTTGTTGAACGCATAGGGATGGGGTTTTGTAGAAGGAACTTTTCCGGCTTTATTCAGGGTGAAAGTGAAAATTTTGGCCCTAATATTGCAATTGGCAAGAAATATAATTGGTTTAGTGGGAAAGTGTTTTTATGGGAGCATGTTTCTTAAGTTTCTGTTTTCCTCATTTTTATGTCTGTGCCAGAAAGCAAAAACTTTTGTCACGCATACATGTTGCATGCCCTCTCCTACCCCCACCACCGCCCCTCTCTCTCTGCATGTTACTTTCATGTGTTTATATAGGAAACTGTTTGCTTGACCACATGGATAATAGCATAGGAATAAGTCTTCTGGTGATGGAACATATATTACTGCAACTGAATTTTTTGATTTCAGGCCCATTTTGTCATGTTTTGATCTCTCATAATAGAAATGGTTTACTCTGAAATCTAACTCCATTGCTCTGGTAGGTTTCTGTGGCAGTTGGGGTCGGTAGCTGCTACATTAAAGTGGTGGATAATGGTGAGTTCCATTTCTGTTTTTTGCTTCACTTACTTTGAGGACTACAGATGGGAAGGGAAGTGAATGGTGACTTTATAATGTCTGTGTTTTGACGAGTAAAAGAGATGGGATGAGAGTGCTTAATAATTTGAATTGTTCGTTATTTTTCAAAAACAGAGGTTGCTTTCCACTGGTCTCAAGATAATTATGGCTTTCTTCCCTTCTCGTCCGCCCTAAAATAACTGAGCTAGCTTCCACAATTCTACATATAAGCAAATTCATACATATTTTCCTCTTTCCCTCGTGGAATAGAAAATTGATTAGTAATTCTGTCATGTACATACTCTATATTTTGAAGGATCTGGTGTCACACGAGATGGATTGGTGCTGCTTGGAGAACGATACGGTAATGTCTAATCACGCGGTGAACTTTCTCCTTTTGGTTGATGCCTGCATTTGTATCTTTACATATGAGAACTTTGTCGTCTGAGTGCAAGATTGCATTTAGCAAAGATAACTAATTATTTCTATCAAAAGATGTTTATGAATGATTAAATTCATAATGTGTGTAATGTGTTGTGTGTTTTGACTACATATGATTGCCTATTGGGGTCGTTGATGAGATAAAATTGAGGACACTCTCAATCCTAAGTGATTATTTGGAATCTGGTTGAGGCTCAACGCATGATTGAGTGCAGTGGTAACTATGCATTTCAATATCATCATGTCATTGTTAAATTATCTGCTTAACATTCTATTTTCCACTGAATGTATTTGTTGATGTGTGATTGATATATGGTGGTGAGCTGATCTTGAGTGCATTAAAGATGATATGGGAAATAATGACTACGGCCCATTGGTATGAGTGGGTATCTCAAATGAAATAAAGACCATAGTCCAATTTTAACTATTTAAGTGCTCATTAGTTCTGCCATTTAGCACATCTGTCAGCTGTAGAAACCGCAGGATGACATAAAAACTGCACCAAACAGATGACTCGGTATGTTTATTCACTTGCCCATGCTTGGATGATGATTCTTAAGTTATTGTCCTTTGATGTTAATGGATTGGCGAGCTATTCACTATGCTCAAATGGTAGTCTCTTCTTTCCAATTGGAATGTCGCATTTGATTGCACACAGAGTTTTAAATTAGAGTTGAAAAGGTGAATGTTTTGGATATAAATGTTATGGTTGAGAGTAAATGATGTTGTATCATTACTTTGAAAGAGGATAATTTTGTAAAGAAAATTGTCATAATTTAGGAAATAGGACGTTGTTTACAGGCATCCTAGAAAGGGAATTGTAGAATTCAATTTGGGAATGATGGAGTAGATAATTCTTTCATCCTTATTGTCCATGGTTAAACAGGTCACAAAAGATTGACAGACAAAATTCATATGAATTTTCTAAAGTGAAATTTGTCATTGCAATGCATTTCAGATGTGTAATTAGGGAGCCATTCCAGGAGAATTATAGTCCTCCTTTAAAAAAATAAATAATGTTGAACCGCAATTTTTATAGTGTTATATAGTTATCATGAATGGCAGACAGTTAAATGTCAAACAAACACTAAGAAAACTTTCCTCTGCATCAGAAGTTTGTTTTAGTTCGTGAACACACATTTGAAGATTAAAATGGATGAATCAATACATGTGAAACACTATTGCTTAGTTCTTCTGCTAGTTTGTGAAGGCTTTAAACATAATAAATCCAGCAGAAACACATGCACTTCAGGCTAGCATCTGTTTGATTTCTAGGTTTTGTGGTCCAAAGGAATATATTGCTTACTGCCTTACCACTCAGCAAATGCATAAGCTTAGGTTTATATTTGAAAGTTAATAACTGTAGTTTTCCATATGTTTACATTTCTGGACCAGTGTACACATCCGATGTGTTGTTCGTGCCAGTTACCACTTAAGCTGACTCCTGCTAATAAATATAGTTGCAAATTGCAAATTTCAGTATTAGAAATGGATGGTTCATTCTGATCATAGCAATTTTGAGATTGACAAGTATTCAAAGATCATCAAAACATAGTTAAAATTTTGCCTTCCTTTTATAGGAGAAAATGGGAGGCTTTAGAGTTTTGTTATGCCGCTGTTAATGAAAATTAGGTTTTCACTGTTGGAGTTTGCTTGAAGTGTGTGCCGCTTGCATATGGTAGAGGAGTATGATTGAGTCCTAAAACTAATAGCTTGTTTGTTTATGTTTGCAAATTTGTTTTCTCTTATTTTCACTATTTAATGAATTATCAACAACTTATCACCATTTTAACCAAAATTCCAATTCATTTTCATCTCAAAACACATTCCCAATAACCTATTTATCTTTTCCAAATAACCTATATATTTTCTCTCTCTATTTTCATTATTATTCTCTCTTTCCACTTACAACTTATTAAATCCTATATAACCATTGTTTTTCCGACAAGCTATATAGATATACTCATTTCCAACTCATTTTCTTTTACTAACTTTTCAAATTTTAAAAATATTGAAA
Organism: Jacaranda copaia; assembly: GCA_014898725.1. NCBI lineage: Eukaryota > Viridiplantae > Streptophyta > Magnoliopsida > Lamiales > Bignoniaceae > Jacaranda > Jacaranda copaia. The sequence continues at coordinate 199,990 of JACGDI010005657.1, forward strand.
ATGAAAAATGAAAATGAAAACATAACCAAGCAAGCTCTAAGGGGTGGTTTGTTTTCAATTTCAGGGCTCCTTTTCATTTTCAGCACTATTTGAAAATGAAAAACCATCTACTTCCCATTTTCTTAGAAAATATTTCTTATTTTCGTTTTGAATTTTTCTTAAATCTATTCTATTATTACATCATTGAAATTCAAATTCCATTTAACATAAAGTACTCACTATTATTTTAAAATTAATAAGATATACATATATTTAAAAAATAAATCTTTTTAAATGTAAAAAATTATAAATCACCTAAATTTTCAATCCTATTCCTACATTAATCTTATTTTTAGTTCTTCATTTTCAAAACTATGAGTAACTTTTCAACTTTTAAAAATACTAGAGACAAAATGAAAATGAAAATATATCTAAATGGGCCCTAAGCATTTTTCAGAACATTCATTTAATCTTCATAAGGTATCTTATTTGCATGCTGACCTCCATATTTTTTAATTTTTGTTATTTATTCTGGAAAATAGCAACATCAAAAGTTGACCATTTGGCTCTGATGGATACTGGTACTGGATACTTAGACTTTCATGGAGAAACTCTGCGCTCAATTTCTGACATTTCTTTGTTGGAGATCGTGACAAAGTCACATGGAAAGCCTAATGGATACAGAAAGATAATGAAGGTAGAGGGATCATTGAGTTGTTTAGTTAAATTGTACGTATTCTATTTCCTAATGCAAGTGTTACTGTGGTTAACTGACTTCTTATTCTTCTGCAGAACTCTAAGTGTTTGTTTCTCGGAATCAATGATGATAGACTAGATGTGGGTACTGCAGGTAATCTTTTTATGGTTATCACCATTAGCATCTGAGTAATCATTTATATTGATTCCAATAGCTAACTTTCACAATCCTTTCCTCATTCTGCTATAATATCTACTAGTAGTTTTAACTTAATATTAATATCAAACTAAAAAATGTTGTTAACACGCTGATAAGACACAGAAAAATAAAGGAACATAGTTAGACTGTGGTGAACATTTTTGATTCGTTATCTTGTTTAGTCCAAGAATATGGACATCAATCCCTCTCCAAATCTCTAATCATGAGGCCTAGAAGAAAACAGCTCTAGGCCTGTTAGAAACTCAGGGCTTGGCAACTTCTTCGTCTCAATATATGCTAGTTCAGTAGCAGCAAATAGTTTTTGGAGAAGATGATATTGGTGTTGCAAGGAAGCTTCCCTCCTTGTTAGTAGTTTGTAAAAATACCTTGTTACGTTAACAGAATCTCTTGCATTCTTCCATGTAAAATCATGAATTATGTTAAAAAATCATTATATATATATATTGAGACTTATCCTCTGGTTGGATCTAGTGAATTCAAAACCCAATCAAAAAATGAAAAGCTTTTTCTTTGTGAATTTTCTAAACCTAAAGAAACAGTGCACTGGATTAAAAGCCTGCTTGATTCAAGTTTATAGGTTCAATAGAAAATGTGATGTAAACCAAATGGGCCATATATGCTAAAACACAGGCTAGTCCAGTGGTCAATTTAGGCTACTGTAATGTATTTTTTTGAAGGTCCTTGTGATATGTTACCTCACTTTCTTTGGTTTGCACTTTTACTAAAACAAACTACCTAAACATATTGTGGTCTGCTGCATTGTTGGAGAGGATACTATCAATATACTTGCAAAAGAAAAGATATGTGTAGAAGAATGAATATTGGGAACCTGAAGAATGTTGTAGTGGACCATTATGATTGAAATGCCAATGCTGATCTCATAATGTTGATTAAGAGAGGTGAAGGACATTATCAACAGATGCTCAAGATTATCATCGTTGTGCATTTTGGAGGTATAAAGAATAAAACAGGAGTAAATATCACTCCTGGAATGCTAAAATAGTCATCCAAGAGATTGAATGATGCCAAACGAGAATGTAAGAAGGCAAGTTTTTTATGCTTAGGCCTCATGAACAATATCTAAATTGGGTATCTAAAATTAAGGGTCAGAGCATGGAGATAAGTTTGGCACCATATATAGTGGATCTCTCTGAAATAGAATTAGGTTCAGTCTTTGTGTAATTCAATAATTTTGTGCATGCATGATTACTTATGGAGACTTCTATCACTTTGTACATAAAGAACTAGTTTCTAGATTCCAATATCCTGTATCTATGTTTATTCTAGGAGAAACAAACCCGAAAATCTCTTAGGGCTCTTGACATGGAAAAATTATCTTGCCTCTAGAAATAGTACTGAGATCAAGGTGTTCCACGTTCTCTACTATTTTAAGAACTGCAGTTTAGTCTTTCCAAGGATGATGAATATAATATAACCTCTCTACTTTGTGAAACTGTTGGAAAACCTCACTCTGACCGTTTCATTGATATGTCCAAGATGCTCTTGCAAGTGTATTAGCAAGCCATTGAGATTGTATAGCTTCATTTTGCCTGCCACTACAGTAATGCTGCCATTGTAAGCTGCATTACCAGATAAACTAATGAAAAATGCTTTTGATGTATGAAGTTGAAGGAGAAAATAAATTAACTTTGCTCATCAAGTGAAGCAATATGGCAAAACATGCATACCATGTAAGAGAGGATTTTGGATTTGAGAATTTCTAAGTTTGATCTTCCTCCAGTGCCTTTAACTTCAGCTACTTATCACAATATGGATGCCATTTTTGAAATGAATAAATGAGAATAGAACTCCTTTATATAAGTGATTTCTGCATCCGCTAAATCGAAAAATCCTGCAGGGGACCATCTCCAAGAAAATAGAGCAAGTCTAAATATTGTAATAAAATAATATTGCTCCTGCTGCTCATTTGAAAACCACAGATTGCATCAGTTGTCCTTTATTTACATATTTTTGGTGCTTTAGTGACTAACTTCTCAAATTTAGAGTTGGAATTTGATATTGTACATCAGTTATTAGCTTCTTCAACTGGTTGTAGTTATCATGTGTTGCTCTTAGCCACATGGAGGAGATTTCATCCACTCTATCTATTATTCTTGGATTTTGCTATTTGCAGTTACTGTCTGTGATATATTTTACAATCAACCAGTTCGAAGGAAGCATATGGAATCCAGGTTCATTTGGCGAATGAAACTGTGTCTTTTGGCAAAATCTAAAATGTGCCATCTTAGTAATTAGGGTTTGCTCTCAAGGGTTTTGCACTAACTTGATGCGGTTGTGATGCATTTATCTGAAACGGCAGCCCCAAGAAGGTGTTGGATTCGATCAAAATGAGTGTGCTGAGAATCGCCCTTGTTCATGTCAATGTTTCCTTCAAAGTTGTGGATGTGGAGAGGTATAATTCTTCTTCACCTTCTATTTGTAACATTGCTTGAAAAAGCTGTGCAGTGGAGCTGATTTGATCTCCCTTCTCAACCTCTTATAAGTATTTTTAGTTGTATTTCATGTTTTGTTCCTTCTAATTCAGTGCAGATGAGCTGCTTCATACTGGACCTTCATCTTCTCCGCTAGCAATACTTTCTAGTTATTTTGGGATTGACAATTTAGCTACTCTCTACAACCTGAATTTATCGGATGGTGAATTGAAGCTTTCTGGGTATATTTCTGATCCTCGCGAAATTTTCTCTCTGAAGGTATGCTACTGCTTATTCAGTTCTTGACCATGTACTATATAGAATGGCTTCTGTTTTCTGACATATGGTTGCTTGTATGCAGGCAATCCAGTATGTCTGTATCCGTATCTTCGATGGTTCTTTAGAGTTGTTATTTGGTGGAACTGGTATTTGGAAGATGTGATAAATTAGTCTTGGTATTTCTTAATTCTGAATGCAGATATCAACTCAAGATTTATCAACAAGGGACCAATTCATAAGCTACTGAATCAGTTGCCTGCTAAATTTGATTTGTTGAGTTGCTGGCAGCCTGCTACTAGTTCCCAAAGTGAGAAGCGAAATAAACATGACTTATGTCCAATGTTCATTCTGAACCTACACTGCCCAAGAGCTTATTATGATATAATTACTTCTGAGCGATCAAGGACCTCAGTGGAATTTAAGGTAGTGTTTCCTGGTGGTGGTTGTTAATTTCTGTCAGGTTTGAAATTTCTCGATACATTCAGGCTGAAGGAACTCTCATGCCTAATGGTGATTTTCTTTTTCCCTGCCAATACGCCATGGAAAGGAAAAAAGGAATGAATGCGACATACAATTATGACATCTCATGCATGCTATTCTGTTTGCTTATGCTCTTGTTTATCAGTTTGAGAAAATGCAAGCTAGTGGTTAGGATTTTATGCGGAGTTTAAATAAACTTTATTGTAGTTATGTGGAGAGGCTACATGAACCGTGTTTTGGATATCAACTTCATCTCCAGACATGCTTTTTGTTAAACTGCTGGCATTGAATTGAATTATTATCTCTGCTGCTGCTTTTTTAACAATTTTACCTGCCCATGAAAGACATGGATTTTTTAATTGATGAAATTTAGTTGAGCATGTGGATGATCCCTGTATTTATTGTTTTCATGTGTTTTTCTGTATCAGGATTGGGGTCCTGTACTTACTTTCATTGAGAATGGCGTCATCCATCTTTGGACCAAAAATATCTCTCATGGTAATGGATGACTTATCTGTTGGGTGCATATACTGAGCTTTATATAATTTTCTGTTGTGTCTTCAAAGAAAAAATTCTCTGCCATGACAGAGAATTTTTAAATCAATTTCCCAACAAAGTCTTCTCCCAGGCTTATCTGATCAACCATATGGAGGACTTGTCTTTTTAATCTTCATTGTTCAGTGCCATCTGGATGTTTTCTGAAGTTAAACCACAAAGCTCAAATCTTTCTAATTTATATCATATCATGCAATCTTAATTAAATACTCCTAGGTATACCTTACCATCTAACACCTTTTGAAGCTGGTTCATCTGGCAATCCTCTTTGACAGTGTTGTGCCTGAAACCATCTCAATCAGCTGTAGTGCAATCTATTTTAGTGGGACATACTATGACCAACTTGAGATTGAGCCTTTTTTTTTTGCCTTCTACATATCCCGTCGACTTCCGGCAAGCGTATACTTTGCGATCATTGTTTTCCCACAAATCTACTTTGACATTCCTATCTTAACCAAACCTAATTTATGTGCAGAATTTTCATATTGCAAGTTTTCAGCAATTCTATTCAATTACAAATTTAATCTTTGGGGAAACTGGTGGTTTCACAAAATTCTAAAAGCACTCCTTAAGTGAACCTACTTAATCTTTAGATAAACATGTGTTCATTAATTTCCTAGTCAGAATTTTTGTGTGGGATCTCCGTGACTTCCCAATGCATATGAACTTGGTACAAGTGCTTCTCACTCCATGTGCGTAGGCCTACTTCAAATCCGTGTGTTTCAAGATGCTCTCTGCTCAAGTGCAAGTTGAAAAATAGCTGTTTTTGTCTAATCCATCAGTAAAATATCATCTGTAGAACTGCATATACCTTGTGCAGATTTTTCAGAAGCTGTTTTTAGTGTATGCCTCCGAATACCTTTTGACAGCAACTGTTTGACGGTCCCTTTTTTAAGCTCTATTAATCTCCTTTGTCTTTTCTTTGTTTATCTTTTTTCTCCCTTTCTCCCCCCCTCCCCCCAAAAAAGAAGGGAAAGTGATAGTTTCCGTGTGCTATATTTTAGGGGTGTAAACGAATATTAAACGGATTGGATACATTATTTTCGTATTCGTATCCGTTTAACTTTTTGAATATCCGGGTACGGATATAAATTTGACGGATATTTAAGAATGATATCCGAATTCATATCCATCAGATATTGGTTGAATTCGGATGTATCCGTATTCGATTATAGTTATTCAGATGCATCCATATTTGATTAAACTTATCCATATTCGAGTTATTTTTTGATATTCATATTCAATGATAATTATTTAGATATCTATTTACGAATATTCAAATACGTGAATTTATGAACTTGTAAGAAATACATATTTTTAATTAATAGAAAGAAGTATACAATTTCATTAAAAAGAAAACAGTCAAACTAATAACATAATTTTTAATTAATAATTAACTATATAATTGATTATTAGTACTAATTAATATTAATAATTTCATTTAAGTATATTAATTATGAAGTCAATCAACAATAATTATGTTGATTAACTTTATTCTTCAATTTTTTCTCTATAGTACAATAATTTTTTAAATTTATTCTTTTTTCTTTCCAATTATTCTATTATAATTTATATACATACAATATACATATATGGATTATGATATTTTTACTGAAAAATATAAATAATATAATATTTAATAAATATATATTTGGGGTGGATATTAAACGGATTGGATATGCATTTACCAAATCCGTATTTATTTATAATCAAATATCTACTAATTGAATAGGGATAATATCTATTTTAAACATATGTGGATAAATTTTGTATAAACGGATACAAATATAAACGGTAAACGAATTTTCGGTTATCTATTTACAGCCCTACCATATTCTATATTCTATCAAATTGAAGCCCTGAACATGGGAAGGAGTACTGTTCTGATATTTCTGTTCTTCTTTCTCCATTTTGGTTGCTGATATTTATCTGCCTACGCTGGGAAAAGATATGCCAGATACTTTTCGAAGTGGAAAAAAGAGGTGCAGGAACCAGAACTGCCAAACTCCTTTAAATCTTCCCTCTCCACAGAAGAAGAAGCTATACAAAAATTATAATGACATGCCAGATTTGGAAGAGTGTGTATCTTCATTTGAAGAGCCTTCCAGAAAGGTTTCTGAGCCTAAAAGGCATCAGATAGAGGTGCATCTACTATCTGAAACTGACTACCAAAGTCGATCATGTGATGGATCTCTTGCCGATTACAGGGTAACTATAAACAAAGAGATTAGGAACAATGCATGTCCTTGCAGTGTTTTCTCTCCAGCACATATGGCATATGCATATGGTAAAATACATGATGGCATATCAGCTTCACCTCTGGGGAATATGTCATCTGCATTCGATGATAAAATACAAAACAAATCAATAGTGAGGGGGGTCTCTGCTGCTTGTCTTAAATTTAGTGATGATATTCATATTGACAAGGATTTCAGCAAATCCTTTCTAAGGAGTTGCTCCTTTGAACGAAGCATGCTGCAGGAGGGAAAATCACCTGCAAGAGATGGGACATTTGAATTTGGAAGTGATGACATGAGAATTAAAAAAAAGTGGATTGATGGTGATGAAAGCATGGAAGATGAAATTGACCTGACCATTGGTGGAAGGGATCTATGGTGTGATGCAGCACCACCATTTAAGTCCTGTCTGATGACTAAATATGACATGCATGAAATATCAGAGTATCCCATAATGGACTTGGTAAATTCATCAGGATTTAGAAATATTCTACCTGACTCCTCCAAACGAGTTTGGAAATCCAGTTCTAGTTGGCAGTCTTTCAGGTCTGGATGGTCTCCTTTAACAGCAGAGGAAATTATTGGGATGAAGTTTCTTAATGATGATGATGATGATACTATTTACAAAAATTTAGATGAAGGTTGCTCTGAATTTGGTAAAGATGCGATACATGGATATTCTGATCAGGGAGAAGATAAAGATCTCAAACTCAGGAATTTAAATACTGAAGATAGTTGGCAGCAGCAAAACTGCTCCTTTGTGAACATTTCCCTTGATAATAAGAGGGAAATTAGTGAATTTCATTGGGAGGATTTTGAGAATATGTTCTCTCCAATGCCTTTCAAAAGGTTTAGTGAAACGGATTGGTCAGCTTTGGCCTCGTATGGTGAAGCACATCCCAAACATTACTCAATGCCATCATTATATGACACTCCTCCAGTGGAGCATGACTGTGGAAGACCTGGTAGTAGGAATCAAAAGATGGTGTTCAACAGAAAGAAAAGCTCCGTAAGAAGCCATTCAGCTCCACCATTTTACAAAGGGAAGAAGAGATATTTGGATTTGACTGATTCTTCCACCATGTTGTCTGCAAAAAGCAATTTCCAGAACATCTGTCAAACAATTGCCTCTACTGGTTTGTCTCAATGTTAATATTTTTTCATTGATTCGAATAAATTTGTTCATTGATTCAAATAAATTTAAAATATAGAAGGGAATAACCAACACTTCATATTGTGCAGAACCTAGCAGGTCCAGTCATGTACATCTTCATGCAGAAACTAGGAACTTTAAATGGTTGCAGAAATCATTTGGTCAATACTGTCCATCGCCAATGGAAAGATCAGTCTTGGATTTCTCATTTGCTGAAAGGTTTAGATTCTTATGACATTGTTCTAAACATTTTAGATCAAATTCATCTCTATCTAATTTTGTCGTCTTGCAGACCAGGTCTGGAGACAACACCTGAAGTTATTGAAATTCAGAATGGTGGTGCTCAAAAAGGGGGGCAATTTATCAACATGGAGTCTGTTGAATGTAAGATTCTTTGTCATACCAAGAACAATTTACTTTTGTTGTCTTCTCTGGATGTACTGATAGTTTTCTTAGCTCAAATTACCTGCACTTTTGTATGACAAAAATTATTAGAGAATGAAATCCATTAAAATAGGATTATAAGTTATCATCTGTTACAGGCCGCGGCAATGACAATGTTCTATTTCTTCAGGTCTGAATTTGAAGGAAGCTCAGGATTCATTTGGCCCTGGGTGGAAATGGCGGAGTTCTTGTTTATCAACTGTAGTTAAGTACCTTATCCTGCTGTCAACTTATGAATCATTAGCACGGTTGTTTCACATTTAGAGCTCGAGCTTTGAAAAATTTTTAAGCTCAACGAGGTTGTAAAATTAAGGTCAAGCTCATTTAAAAAATTAATAAATTAATTTGATTATCATTTTATTATTTTAAACAGTATTGCTTTTCTTCCATTATTTAATCATCCTTAACATCACTATTATTATATGTTAATTTTATTATGTTGTTTAATTGAAAAATACATCATAATGATTATTATGTTTAGTAAAATAATATTCTTATTTTATTTCAATAAATACCTTTTTAAGATAATTTTGATATATATAATCTCTATTTGTTGTTAATGAAAATAGTAATGTTATTATCTTTGTCTCTATTACTAATTGAAAAATTAAATATTTAAAATGTCAAAAATAGAAAAGAACACTAGTATTCGAGTTTGAGCTCTGCTCTTTAAGGAGCTCAAACTCGACAAGCTTGGGATTGAGCCAAAAAAGCCTTGTTGAAGCCTGCTTGGCTCATCTTTTACCTCTAGTGATGTTACAAGTTCTCTGATATACTATACCACTAAAATGAGCTTTATTATCATATAGGGTGGAAGCAGATCAGATAGTAAAAAGAATCAGGATATTATCCTTGACATCTCCTCGGACATCTTGCACCTTGCTGGTGATTGCTTGGTTCCTAAATCAATTGACAGGACGTCCCTTGAAGATGCCAGTGTTCTCAATCAGGTTGACAAGAAATTCATTGCAGTTGTGGCCGGAAAAACCCTTGCTATAATTGACCAGGTTATTTCATTTCTTGAAACTACTGCAAAACATTTTTGCATCATCTCTTTTTGAATTCCTTGGTTATTTCTTGATCGTTGCATTTAAAACAATAGTTTAGTTTAACAAATATATATCTAACATTTAGTCTTTTACTTCTTGATGATGGCAAAGCATTCTCATGCCTAGGACTTGTGTCGTATAGGGCCTGCAATTTATGCTAGAAGAGGAAAGGGAAAAAGACAGAACATAAGTAATGATGATTCTGGCAAAATTAAAGATTTCATAGGCACTTTGGTAACTTAAAAATATTTTATTTATTTTTCCTTATCGCATATTTCGGATTCTAGTTCTAGTTAGGAATTGGTCATGAGTCAATAGGTAAGTCAAAATCTTTGTTCAAGGATTTCCTTGATCATGGTGCTTCCTAGTTGTTTTCCTAGTATAATTAGGTTTCTGGAAGTCTATAAATATCGTCAACTTTCTCATTTCAATACATCAATAAAGAGTGTGGGTTTTGCAAGTTTACAATTTTAATGGTGAGACTCCACCTTCTTCTGAGAAGGAATCTTGGATGGCCTTGCAAAGCTAGTTTGGTTTTATTTCCAGAGGCATTTCTAGCTTCTATGTGTTTTTAAAAGTTGGAAAAATAGTTGTGAAATGGAAATGAAAATGGAGATGGATTTGGATGAAATGTTGGAAAGTAATAATTGAGATTTGAAAAGTAGGTTGATTTATATTTATTTATATTATTTTTTTAAAGTATATGTATATTTTATTAATTTTAAAATTATAGTGGGTATTTATGTCAAGTTAAATTTAAATTTGATTGATGTGAGAGTAGGATGATAGGTAGGTTTAGAAAGAGTTTGAAAATGAAAAAACGAATATTTTGAATGGAAACAAATAGAAAGTGATGGTTTTCATTTTTCATTTCCAAACGGAAATGAAAAGAGCCCATGGAAATGAAACCGAATAGGCTTGTAAGGGCTTGATTGGTTGTGTTTTCATTTTTATTCCTTATTTTCAATGTTTTCAACTAATTTTCATTTCGAGAATTGGATTTTGAGTGAAATAAAATATGATTGAATTAATAGTGTAGGAATTCTAAAAAAAGTTGAATCGAAAATAACATAATATTGTGGTAATGTTAACTAATTTAATATATTAATATTGTTAATTTATTCTAGGTCCTAATATCTTTATTGTATCTTATCAATTACGTGATGTTTGTGTTTAGTATGGGGTCCATGTTTGGGGAGATGAAAAAAAGAAATTACTATTTAATTAGTTAGTAGGTTATATTGCTATAAATAATTATTGTTAAATTTAGTAAGCACCCATTTCTTGGGAGATAAAAAAGAAATTATTATTTAATTAGTTAGTGGATTTTAATTATTTTTAAATTAGTAGGTATTTTGTATTTTAAATGATACTCATACGCATAGAATTTTAAAAAGGTGGTATTTTCAATGAAATTGAGGGTTTGTTAGTTGTGTTTTAGGTGTTTTGTGAAAAATATTTCTGGAGAACATGTTCTGGGCAATGGGTTGGGGAATGTAATGCTATATGTTTATGTTCTAGAGGTTGTTGGAGAATGTCGTGGGAGGAATTGGTTTATTCCGAAGTATTTTGGGAAAGATTTTTTTATTATAAATGTTACATCAGCCACTTTTTGTTGGGTTAGTGGAGTGGAATGTATTTTTTTTATAATAATTGTTTATGTATATATATAGTTATAATAATTGGTGTATATAGCGTAAAAAAAATAAATAATGGTGTATATATGTATTTGTGTAATTATTAATAGATGATTGTGAGAAATAATATGAAAATGAATGAGATGAATGATGTTTACATTTTAAATAATTATAAATTATAATATATTTACTGGTTATTAAATAAAGATAATAACATTGATTAATTAAGATGAGTAGTGGTATTAATATTTAGCCTCAAAATTTTTTGTTTAATTTATTTCGGAAATAAGATAGAGAAAATTTATTATGCTACATATTGGGGGAAATTACATAAGAAAATAAACTAAAAATATAATTTATTAGAAAATAAATTGAAATTATAATTATAAATTATAAATTTTAATTTTTAAATAGATGTTTTTATTATTTATTTAAATTAATGCAATAGAAAGAAAAAATTGTTGTGTAATTTATTTGTGACTTTTGATAAATTAAGGAGCTCTCAATAATTGTTAATTATAATCATCAATCATTCATAAGTGCTAATAATTGCTAATGAATTTTATTAATGTAGTTATAAATAATATGAATATATTGCAACTAATATTCGAATTTATAACCTTAATGTCCAAATAGTAATGCAAAATGCAACAAATCAACTTTAGTAAATATGCATTATAAAGTACAATAATGTCCTAAAAGTGAACTATTATGGGGAGGGAAGATTGCGAGGTCTAGACGTCGCAATGCTTAGCTTACTAATTTTGGTAGAAGGTGATGGACATGGTTCTTTAACTTGTCGATAAATCTGGTTTGCTAGAGCGCTATAGATGAAAGGAGGTTTGAGATATATCTCAATTAGAAATGATAATGGGGGTGATGATAATCCCCATCGAATCCTAAGTGTGCATCAGCTTTAAGGACCTTATGATGCAGATGATCTAAAAGAAACGATGCAGTAAATATTTCATACAAATCAAACTTGAGATTCCCTTACCTAAAGTATTGTGTCTTGAAAGGTTTAATTTGTGTACACGTTTTATCCTTCAATTAGTTACAAATTTATCACTGCATCATGATATATTATAGTTTTGATATAAAACAATATTGTGCAACATAAATATGTACCTAAATCAATGTTTTGTGCGATATGTGGGTGGCGCATGCAGGTATGTTGATCTTTGGTCATAGTAGATATCTGGTTGTATGAGGATTCTTTCCATAATATTGTGTTTTTCTTTCAGCCTCAAAAATTTTTGGGTGACAAATAATGTAGTAAAAGGACATTAGAAGTAACCTGTTAACATGTATGTAATGTTAGATATACAAGAATGCGCATATAGCTCATTAGTCTCTAAGTGATTCCATAGTAGTAGCATCAAGTAGTATATGAATAAACCTCTCCTTCATTTCTAGTCTCTAAAACATTGGGAATTGTAATAAAATCTAATGACATCTTATAACTCATGTATAGACCTATGACGATAGAAATAGGTTATAATAAAAAAATAATAATGTATTGTGTTGTAATAAATTTTTACAATTTACAGATAAGTTTACACAAGAGAAAATGAGGAATAATGTTAAATCAGGTACAAGTTGCCATAAGTTATTAAAATATATAAGTTATCTTCCATTACTTCATTTATATTTGTAAAACTTGTTACACAATTAATGAACATGATTTATTATCAGAAAACTTCATGATACTAGTAACTTGACGAGCACAACCATGATAAGGATCAATATGAGAGATATCGCAAATAAGAAACAATCACATATTGGAAGGACGACAAAATGGTCCATAAGGTCGGCGCACATAGCATGTGCAGGTACAGTAGGTGTAGCTCGACTACAACCAGCATGATGGGCTCTGTACGAAGGTTGATCTCTATATAAAACTATCTTGCGATTGAGCAACTCAAAGTGCAAGTACTGTAATGCCTAAGGAAATGAGCACAATGCATCTATGTATGAACTCACATGAAGGAACCAGTATAATCCCCTCCAACCAGGCACATGTATGTGGGTGGGTTGATATGTGAATGCATTGTGCTCGTTTTCCTCAGTAGCACTTTGAGTTGTGATGCCTTGTGTGTACCATATTTGACATCATTCTCCTTTTTTTATTATTTTTTTGTTAACTTATCTATAAATTATAGAAGTTTATTGCTGTACAATACATTATTATTATTTTTTATTATAACGCATTTATATTATCATAGGTGAGTTGTAGGAGATCATTGGATTTTACCACTAGCTAGATCCTTGATGTTTGGGAACTAGAAGTGGAGGAGAGGATTATTTATATGCTAATCAATTCTAATACTATAGAGTAATTGACTGGTTAGCCATTTGCACAGTCTCATATGCAGGATATTGCATACAAGTTAACACGTCACTTCCAATGTGTTTTTACTACGGAATTTATCACCTAAAACATTTGTGATTTGAAAGATAGAGATAATACTATGGAAAGAATTCTCCAAAAAATGGTTTTCTACTATGATCGTGTATGTGCCATCGAGATTGTAGGAGACATTGATCAAGTCCATATTTATGTCGCAAAATATTATTTTATATGAAAATTGTAATATATCACAAATGTGGTGACAAATTTGTAGTTAATTGACGGATTAAATACGTGTACAAATAAAGCGGTTTGCGTTGTAATATTTTGTGTGTGGGGAACCTAGGTTTGATTTATGGCAAGAGTATTTATTGCTGATTGCTCCTTATAGATCACGTGCGTCATAGGGTCTTCCGTGAAGATGAACGCATAAGGTTTGATGGGAATATTTGGATGCATCTCGGACCTCATTTTGTCTGTGCAGCTGTAACACTCCCTATTTAATGGTAGGATCATCAATGCGAGAGATAGACCAACATCCCAAGCTCCTCATGTTGCTGATAATGTTGATTATCAGCATTTGGGGTTGGTGGGGTGGACACTTGGCATGATCTTTTGTGTCAGTTGAGACCACATCTATCAATTTTCACTAATACCAGTGAGCTCAGCACTTGCGTAATCTTCCTTTTCCTTAGTGGTTCATTTTTAGAATATTATACTTTATGATGTATATTTTCTTAAATTGGTTTGTTGCTCATTTTACATTACTATTTGGACATTAAAATTATAAATTCGAATATTAATTGCATTATATTCATATCATTTATAATTAGTTACTAATACTTTATTAGACCTTATAAAAGATTGATGATTATAATTAACAATTTTTAAAATTTTAATCGCAAGCCACATGACTTATAATAATAGTTTTTGTTTCTGCTGAATTAATTTAATTAAATAATAGAAAAGTTTTGATTGAAAAAACAAAATCTATAATTATAGTTTCATTTTATTTTCTATAAATTGTAAATTCTTTTTATTTTTTCATGTAATATTCCCCTAATATGAACTGAAAAATTTGAAGCTTAATAGTAATCCAACCACTACTAGCCATGTATTCATTTTAATTAATCAATGTTAATAATATTTAAACAATTAACAAATATATTATCATTTATAATTATTTAAAATGTAAATATATTCATCTCAATTATTTCCCTCCAATCATTTATCAATCATTACATAAACGCACATATATGCGCACACACAGAGACCAATAATAATAACTATACGTATGCATAAATAATTACTGTAAAAAAATCCATTTCACTTCACCAACTCAACAAAAAAGTGATTAATGTGGCAGCTACAATAAAAGCGTCTCTTTCAAAAATACTTCTGACTTCAGAACAAAATATAGATAAATTTCATGTTCTCCTAAACTACTACTCAAAATACATTTTCAACAAAATACTTAAAACACAGCCAAACAAACTCGAATTAAATCTCTAAATCCAGGGCCCTCAAGCAAGGAGTTTTTTTTCTTTGACATACAAGGAAAAATTTCGAAACTTATACACAATTGACAACAAAAATTTTGTTCTTTTTACGAACCTGATGTCGATTAATCCGCGAGTCTAGAAATTCATTAAAGGAGCATGTATGTTTTAGATCTGCACATACATATGAAAAAGAAACATATGTTGAGTATATGGATCATCTAACAACAAATTCGTATGTAGATCAACAGGAACCACATATTTCTTTATAGCTGATGACTTGGCCTATTGAAATACTCAAGCACACAAGAAGAGTTTACAAAAACAATAAAATATAAGAAAACTCAAGCCATGCTCTCTTTCTTTGTTTTTTTCTCCCTGAAAAATTGACACTAGAGGATAACAATAGGGGTGAGAGAAAGGCTATTCCAAAATGATCAGCAGAAGAGCCCTAGACTATCAGCCTGGGATGTAGTGCATGTATATTGCTCAACATGCGGCCCAACTATGGGATGTTGGGGAACAAGTGGCTAGCCCGTTTGGGAATGACCCCCACCCCAACTGATTCAAAGCAAAGATCAAGAGAGAGCCATGACACTGTTCATGGCTAGAATTCGCTAGTAGTGCAAACTAGTAAACCAGAGCAAATTTTCAGAGAAAAACAACAAAAATAGGACCCATCTCATTCTCCCTTGAAATATCCCTCCAAAAGGATTCGAAATTTGTGAAATTTTCAATCGATTCCACTAAGGAAATGTGAAAAAGGCATCATTCTCTCTCCAGGTGAGAAAGGAATGGGAGATGGAGAGGACAAATTTTTGAGAGCCTAGGAAAATACATTGCATTATGTTTTGGGGGAGGTAGTCTTGGAAAGGAAAAACCCATTCTCAAATAATCCCTTGGAGAATATACTAGGTTGCTTGGTTGTGTTCCTTGGTTCGAGAATGTTGTGGCCTGTGGGGGAACACAATGAAACGAACTCTGGGATAAACAATTATATTTTTTTTATTTTCGAAATAGTTTAAAATGGAAAATGGTTGTTCTGAAACACAACCAATCATCTCCTAAGGTTTTACTTCAACTTTGGAGGGGCTCCATAGTTACATTATTTTCTTTTTATTCCCCTTCTTTTCCTTTTATCGTTCTAATATTTCCAATCTGATGGAGTATTACCCAGGACAATCTTTAAGCAATTATGGAAATGCCCTGCATCAAATAGTTTTGTATGAAGATTGCTATTAGGAATGAAATGAAATGACAAAATGTATTGGTGGTTGTTTACAGCATGCTGCTGATGAAAGAATTAGACTGGAAGAATTAAATCACAAGGTAAGATATCACTGATCTGAGGTTGTAAAAACTGAAAATGCTTGCTTGGTGTGATTTGTGTATTGACAAATCCAGTGAAACTATCAGGTGTTATCTGGCGAAATGAGGACAATCATGTATCTGGATACAGAGCGAGAATTAGTAGGTTACAATTATCTCGTGTGAGATTTGTTATGATTTCTGTAGCTCAAACCTCTCTTTCCCAAGTTATTCTGGAATTGATCTTGGTGTTTCTAATATTGGATACAGGTCTTGCCTGAAATTGGTTATCAGTTGCTGCACAATTATGGTAAACAAATTCAGACTTGGGGTTGGATCTGCAATATTCACTCCCAGGATACAACTTCCTTTTCAAAGTAATCATCATTCTTGTCCATCAATATTGTAATATGTTTCTTGTGCATGCTTTTTGGCAGAAAAACGTTCTTGACCTGAGAACAGTAAACACCCAAATACCTCAATTGTATAAGCATTATTCCTACATGGGCTTCTACTGTTGCATAGTTTTCTACCATCCACGGATGGACTATGCTCACCTTATAAAGTGCATTTACATGCAGATATTTAGATTTTCTGCACAAACAGCCAACTGTGGTTAAACTTCTTGCGGTGAGGCCCTAACCTCTCTTAGTACTTACATGTAGCTGGTGCCATCAGCACACTTTGCGTGTTCTATATGTCCCCCAGTTTTTTATAGCTTGACCATAGATTAAAATTTCGTTTCCTGGATGTGCTTCAAGTTGTTGAAGTTCAGAAAATTTTTCTGAAATTTCAGAAACTTATAGAAATATTATACAATTGAAACAATGCAGAAAATCGTGAAAAAAATTATATAATCCCTGTGAAAATTTAGCATATAAACCATATCTTTAAAGCTGTTTAAGCCAACTATTTTAATCAAAATTTTCAGTGTTGTGGCAACAAACAAGGTGAATATGTAAGACAACTTATTTGTTGCGACTAGCCAATAGTTTCACAGTTAATGGATATATGATGCAGCCTTTTTTTATGGCACTATACAATATTCTTATCAGTAATCATTGGAAAAGGTATTTGTAATAGTT
Organism: Jacaranda copaia; assembly: GCA_014898725.1. Classification (NCBI taxonomy): domain Eukaryota; kingdom Viridiplantae; phylum Streptophyta; class Magnoliopsida; order Lamiales; family Bignoniaceae; genus Jacaranda; species Jacaranda copaia. The sequence goes on from JACGDI010005657.1 coordinate 217,393, forward strand.
CATAGGAAAAATGCATTGTATATTGAATAGCTGTAGAAGAAATATAATAGTTTTTTTCTTTTTTGGGGGGTGGGGGGTGGGGGGGAATAGGAAATGAAGAGGGTTTCCTAGGAAAATTGAAAATTTTTGAAACTACCTTCTATTTCAAGTTTCCATTATTTCAATATTCAAAACTTTTTCATAATTTTTAATGGATAACATATAGAAATTCTAATCCATGACCCTGAATAGGTGCAATGTTGTATAGCTGCTATATTTCCTCTTCTACCCCATTTAACCTCATCTTTTTTCTGCTCTTTGTTTTCTTGTGAGTGGACAAGTCTCCCTTCTAACTACTATCTGGAGCAAGTCGTTGCTTTTATGTCTTCAAATATTTTTGGTGTTTCAGTGCTCTCGGGGGCTTTGGACATATATTTTTTCTATATCTGTATATGTCATTAGCTTACCCTGATTAGTATGATCGTTTTCAACTCAAATTCTTTCTGAGAATTTCATCAATGTCAGTTGCTATCTTTTTTCTCTATATAGTTTTGCCTAAAAGCAACATCTTCAACATTAATTTCAGGTACCTTGCATTTTAGGTGTTAATTTAACTGATATTGATCTCCTAGAATTCCTTCAACAGGTAAAACTTTTTGCTGGATTTGCAGTACCCCTTTTTTCTTCTATTATATTTCTATCGCTGCCTTTACTATTCATGCTTGACCAGAATTTCAGTCGCCTTAATATCTCTTTCACCGTCTTTAGTCCATGTCTGCATTGTGCAGCTTGCTGATACAGATGGGTCGTCAACCATACCCCCATCTGTTCTTCGTGTCCTTAATAACAAAGCGTGCAGGGGTACAGTCCAGCGTCTTAGAACTAAAGTTGATGTTGTTTCAATATAATTTAAAAGTCCACTTTGCATTCCTCTTCCTGGGGCAAAAGCCCGTGCACTAAAAGAGGTGAAGAAGGATGTAAAGAAAGAACAGAATGAAAGTGATGGTTTCTAACATCATTAATTGACACCATAATGCAGGGGCAATTATGTTTGGAGACACATTGCTGCCTTCGGAATGTTCCCTCATTGTCGAAGAGCTGAAACGGACTTCACTCTGTTTCCAGGTGAGCAGATGATAATGAGGAAACTAGAAGCCTTCAACCATCTATACTACTGCTTTACCTATCTCTTTTCTTCTTGTTCCAGTGTGCTCACGGGCGACCAACAACTGTTCCTCTTGTCAACCTGGACCTCTTGCATGATAGAATTGCCAGGCATTGTTCACATGAGTCGTGGCATGGGTTACGGCAACATAAACTCAGTTTTGAGCGTAGTGCACGGCGTATAAGCTCTGCCCTTTGTTGATGTGAACATTCTGAAGGGAGAATGCGGCTGAGTAGCACCAGCGGATATGATTAGATGAGCTGTTACTTGTTATCTTGTATTCTGTAGTGATCTGTAAGGAGCTCTCGCGGAAGGCAATCTACATTTTGTTTGCAGCAAGAATTGAGAATCTTGTTAGGCCCTCATATGAACAAGTAGAATTGCCACTGAGCTAGTGCATGGACACGCATTATACACCAGCCACTTCCCCAACAAACAACTTGTCGTTCCTGATAGCCAAACAAATTTCCGGAGAAGCTGATCAGCAAACAAAAGCATCAACCTCATTACGGGGCAATTTTTCCACCACTCATCGATAAGCTACTCTCTTTTTGATTTACATGTTGTGGATCTTTTGCATATTGTGTTCTTAGAATAAGTGTCAGGAATAAAATTGTCCCAAGTTTGGTGTAACTGAAAAATACTCTTATTGTTCGTGTTCCGAATAAAGTAGGAAATTGAAATACATAAAAGAAAAATTGAACACACAAATTTACATGGTTTACCTAATTTAGCATCTAAATTTATTAGGATATTATGATCATAGTGAGATTTTGTACTAACTTTGTTTGTCATTTAAAAAGTTTTTATATTATTTATTAGCTCTTAAATTTTGCAAAGTTTAATTATATATAAAAAAAAAAGCATTGCCGTGTTTTGGCTGTCGGACAAGTCCTTTAGCCGTGTTCCACATCATGTTGGATTTTATTTTTTTATTTTAATTTTTGGGCACTTATTTGTCATGTTCGACACATGTCGGGGTTGTGTCCATGTTCGACACATGTCGGACACTATACAGAGTGATTTTTTGGCGTGTTTGTGCATTATAGGTAAATATCCTCTGTAACTCTCCATGAAACTCCTAAGGGTAATCAATCAAAACAACTTAGTTGCACTAAATCCAAGCAATGCTTGAACTTGTGCATGGGCACTAGCTTCGTCATCATATCTGCTGGATTGTCTCCACTAGCTACTTCAGCAACATGAATTTCACCACTAGATATACGATCACAAATTAAATGGTATTGTATATCAATATATTTGGTCCTCTCATGGAACATCTGATTATGTGTAAGATGAATAGTACTTTGACTATCACAGTATACGAAAGGAACCTTCATTCAAGTCCCAAACTATGAATTAAACTTTTCAACCACAGAGCTTCTTTTACTGCTTTAGTGATAACCATATATTTTGCTTTTGTAGCTGATAACGCAACTGTAGGCTGAAGAATAGCCTTCCAACTAATGGTACCACCAAACAAAGTGAAAAAGTATCTAGTGAGTGAGCGCCTTGTATCCAATTCACTAGAAAATCATAATCAACATATCCAACAACTCCACCTCTAGATGAAGTCCCACAACTATCAAACAACAAACCCAAACTCGACATAGCTTTCAAGTATCGAAAAATCCATTTGATAGCTTGCTAATGCTCATCTTCGAGATCATATTGGGCGACCACAAACAATAACAAATGTATGGAACTAGGTTTAACAACTGGAGAGAAAACTTGGATAAAATCAACACTATACTTTTTTGTGTAATCCTTGGCAACTAACCTTGCCTTGTATTTCACATCATCAGCGCTAGGTGTTCCTTGCTTTTTTTTAAAAACCCATTTGCATCCAACAACCATCTTATTTTTTGGAGGCTTCACAAGGACTTAAGTCTTATTTTTATGAAGAGAATCAATTTCCTTTGCCATAGCCCCAATCTATTGTGCTAACTCTCTATAAGAAGTAGCATCCACAAATGAAATTGGCTCATCAGAAACAATTTCCTCAGCAATAGTTAAAGAATATGCAACCAAATTTGCATTTGCGTATATAAGAGGTGGCTTAATTTGTCTCCTCGACCTGTCTTTGGCAATGGATCGTGACTTAATATGCGTAGTAAGCATCTCATGTGGAACTAAATCATCAAAAGTGAAAACCTATTGAATAAGAGGTGGAATGTGGACCTCCATCTCCACTAGCTCGGGTGATCCATCAGCACTTGTGTCAAACTCAACTACACTATCCTTTTGAGGACTAATCATGGCTGATTCATCAAAAAATAACATCTCTACTAGTAATCACCTTGCACGTTTTAGGACACCAGCCCTAAATCCCTTAATTCCTGAAGTATAACCAAGAAAAATAGATTTTCTAGATCTAAGTTCTAGTTTTCCTTCGTTGACATGTATATAGGCAGGATAGCCAAATATTCTAATATTAGAATAATCAAGTGTATTACCAGATTATAATTCCTTATGAGTTTTTAAATCATTTGTTGTAGATGGAGAGCGATTCACCCAGTAACAAGCAGTAGAAATTGCCTCTACTGAGAAATCTCTAGATAATCTAGCATTAGAGAGCATACAATGGGCTCTTTCTATTAGAGTTTGGTTCATCCGCTCGGCAACACCATTTTGTTGTGGCATCCTAACAATTGTATGATGTCTCACAATGCTAGCTTCCTTACAGTAATTCTTAAATTCTCTAGAACAGAACGTCGAGCCATTATAAGTGCGAAGATGCTTTATGTGCTTCCCCATCTGTTTCTCAATCATCATCCTCTACTGCTTAAACGTAGCAAAAATATCACTTTTTTGCTTCAAAAAGAATGCCTAGACTTTCCTAGAGTAATCATCGATGAAAGTCAGCATAAATCTAGCACCGCCCTTTGAGGGTACCTTGGATGGACCCCAAAGATTTGAATGAATATAATTAAGCCTCTCTTTGGTCTTGTGAACTCCTTGGCTAAAACTAGTTCTTTTATGTTTTCCACAGATATAATGCTCACAAAAATCCATTTGAGAAGTGCTCTGCCCACAACAAAAGCCTCGTTTGCTTAGAATTGTGAGTCCTCATTCGCTTATATGTCCCAAACATATATGCCACAATTTTGTAATTTGAGACTTAGACAATGTGGAAGACGAAACTGTAGCTCCACTTGAAACAGTAGAACCCTACAAAATGTACAAACTACGACTGGCTTTAACGTCTTTCATGACAATAAGAGATCATTTGGAAACTTTCTACATACCATATGAGCTAGTGTATTTATATGCAAGAGTGTCAAGAGTCCTAAGGATATAAGATTCTTCTTTAGATTCGGAACGTGCCTCACTTTTGTTAAAGTCTTGACAATACATTTTGATCTTAACTGTCCTTTTCCCAGCAACTTTGCAAGCAGCATTATTGCCCATAAGAACTACTCCACTGAGTTGTTCATTTGTTGAAAACCAGTCCTTATTGGGACAAATATGAAAAGAACAAGCGATATCCATAATCTAGACATCCTTTAATTTCAAACTATCAGAACTAACCAACAATACCCCTCTTTCACTATTCGTCTCAACAACACTAGCTTAACCGATTTTATTATTCTCATTTTTTTATCTTCTTTTTAGCTTCTAACAGTCTGCGTTGACATGTCCTTTCTTCTTATAGTAGTTGCATCTAACTGGTTTACTTGACTGCGATTTACCTCTCTGTTTGTTGTTATGGGAGTTTTTTCTTCTTTGTTCTATCCCTAACAACTAGTGCATTACCCTAATTTTTAGATACACTTGTTGTAATTTCACCATCATTTGAGTATTTGCTCAACAAAGCTTCCTAAACATCCTTCAATGAAATAGTATCTCTACTATACAAGAGTGCTCTTGAAAATTGGAATAAATAGAAGGTAACGAACACAACAGTAATAATGCCAAGTCCTCATCATCGTATTTCACATCAAGATTCTTCAAATCAGTAATAAGAGTTTTGAAATTATCTATGTGAGTTTGGATAGAAATACCTTCAACCATTTTGCATGAATAAAGTTGCTGCTTTAATCGCAATTTGTTTGTCAAATTCTTCTCCATATAAATCTCCTTTAACTTGTTTCATAATCCAATCACATTCTCTTCTTTTAGAATGTCCTATAAAATCTAATTGGAAAAATGCAATTGTATTTGCGGAATGGCTTTTTTGATGAGTTTATTTTTCTTCTCATCAGTCTAATCCGCATGCATCTTTGATTTTCCTAATAGCGCTTCCTCCAAATCCATTTGTATAGGAATTGCCATCATCCTCATTTTCCATAAAGGAAATCAGGTCTTATGATTAAGTTTCTCAATTTCATGCTTTATGGAAGCCATCCCAAAATCAATATGGCTTTGATACCACTTTGTTATGAATAAAGCAGAAAATTGAAATACATGAAAGAAAAATTGAACACACAAATTAATGTGGTTCACTTAACTGGATTACATCCACAGGTGAGAAGAGAGAAATATCATTAGATTGTTAAAGGTGTCAAATGGCTTACGAAAGGGATCTCCCAAAGCCTAAGAAGAAAAACAAAAGAGCTCTCTAATTTTCTATATTTTGCTACTGCACTGCTAAAAAAATCCATCTAAAAAAAATCCAATATAAAGAGGTTTCTAAAATAACAAACTGTTGATCTTGGGCTCATATAAATTTGAGCTAGGGCATACAACATTTTGTCCAATACTCACCAATCCTACAGGGTTATGTACTGGAGCTCAAAAAACCTTAAGTTGGAGCTCAAAACACTCTGTCCAAAATAACTTTTGAGTAAAAAATACAATAATTTGCATATTTTCATTTTCATTAGAGATCTCTCCAGTAGACAAACTAGTATGTGCTGATGTCATTAGAAAGAAAGCATTGAAAATTCAATTTTATGGCTGGACTTCCTAGGTTGGATCCTTTCTTCCAATTTCTATTTTATTTTTTATTCAACTTCGTCAATAAGTATCTAAACACTTGTTTGCTTGGACATATAAGATTAGGTAAGATTCATATACTAATGATACATGAGCTAGAAATGGTACTCAATATTATGTAATTTATTGTTTGCTTTGATTTTAGAAATTGGTATATCCTACAGTTGACACTATATAATATTTGGTTAGTAAGATTGCTTAATGTGGTTATACCTTATAATGTCCAAAATGTCCTAATTTTTAAGAAGGTAAATTTCCAAAATGACTTTTTCATTGTGTTGTGGTTGGGGTTTATATATAAGGGGTAAGAATGACTTTTTCATTCCTTATCATATTAGATTTAAAAGGATAGAAAATGGATTAGGCCATCATAAATCAGCTGGGCCCATGATACCATGTTGAGTTGTAAAGATATGATGGGCCATAAAAATGTGAAGTACAGAAAAGATGAGGCTTGAAAATGTATCTATCCTACCATATCATGTAGGGCTTGTTCACTTGTTTGCTTTGAATGATGTGATTAAAAATGATATATAAACAAATGAATATGTTTGAGTCTATCAAGATAAAGTAATGCAATTTCATGTTTGCTTGGTTAGATTAATTGAAAAGTAAATTAAAACAAAATATATGATTTTATAATTATAATATTTTATTATTTATTTTAATATATCTTTTTACATATTAATCAAGGGTAATTTGGTCCTTTTAAATCTAATCCAACCTAATGAAAATGTATCAAGCCTGTCTTTTTTTGATCCACATTTCAACTTAATACCAAGCCAATAACTTATCATGGGCCCTATATCAAGGTAAATAAATAATAAATTAGGAAAAATTATGCATCTATTAAGCATAATCAATTGAAGCAAACAAGACCTAAGTGTATTAATTATTTTTTATAAAAATAATTAATTATAAATAAGATATACTTAAACAATTCAAAATGTGTACTTTTTGGTCATGAGTGGTTTGATCATTTACTGGGATCAAAATACACTTTTGCGTGAGTGGTGTGTTTTCCATATTAAAATAATTTAGCTAGGTTTGTTTAGTAATTTAGACCTATTTTTTTTATCAATTTAAAAAAAATAAAAATTTTAAATTATTTCTTTCTACTCCATTACAATTTTAATAAATAAATTAAATATTTAAATTAAGAAGTTGTACTTGTTCATAAAGATTAGTGAGTTACTTCTCTCACATACCAAATTTTATAATTTTCCAGAACTTTTGAAACAATTATGTAATATATGCATTTAAAAGTTTTGCATAAATTATAATTTTCACAATTATGTAATATATGCATTTAAAAGTTTTGCATAAATTATAATTTTCCTTATTCAGTTACCATTTAGTTTTCCTCATTCCATACTCTATTGAAACTTTCTTTTTTGCTTTTACTCCTCCCTTGTAAAAAAGAGAGATTCCACTAAGCTCCACTTTCACGTTAAATATGATTTTTCTTCCCATTCGTCTATATTTCTTTCATCTCTTCTTATGACTTTGAGTTGAAATCTCAAAAGAACTTAGTCATCATTATGTTTGCATTACTGTCGTTAATCATCCGTCATTGAAGTTCTCGACTTTGAGTTGATTTCTTGTCAACTATGAAAGTAGTTTGTGCCCAAAATTTTTAAATTTTTGTAGGTAGCTTTTATTAGAAGTGATGTAAATATTTTACCCACACAATGAGTTAACACTGGACAAATTCTTGCAGGTACTGGATAATCCTGCAAAATAGAGTTGGTTAGGGTGGTCGGAAAGGTTTTCGGTGAATATCATCAGATGCTTAAGTCAGTTCTTGGTTTTTGGTTGAAAAAGGGAATAGAATATTGAAAATTGCATTCTGGTGTATCGTCGTTTTAAAGAAATAAAATATACCTTACTTTTATGAGATATTATCCTTAGAGATAAGCATATCTTAGATTTCGGCTATATATATGTGATTCAGTTGCATCTCTTTTCTTCCATTTTATCTTTACCAATTTAAATTCCTAAAAATTAGGGGATTACATGAGGATATGGTAATTTTCAAAAATCAAGAGATTATGCGGGGATATGGGATAGTGCATCTGGCACTCAACTTTGTTTCAAAAGCAAACTAGCTTTGCCTTTAGGGCAAGTCAACTTTGCCTTTAGAGAAGGCCAACTTTTGTAGGTTAGCTTTACCTCCAGTTTACCAAGTTAACTTCGCCTCTAGCTTACTTAGTTAGTTTATGTAGAGGGAGCACAATTAGTTTGATTGTATCACTATTCCCATATTTTCATTAGGAAATTAAGGCAGTTAGCTTTTAATTTACCAATTAAAATGTCCTTTTAGTTCCATTCCAAGGGTCACACATCATGGATTCTCACATTCTTTTTACCACTTTTCTCTCTCTTGCAGTGGTTACTAGTATTTCTCTTGAAGGATTCATTAATAGAAATTTCATCAAGGTTAATCCTGACCTTAATTTCAATAACTAGATGCTATCCTACATCTTCAATAGTAATTTCATCAAAGGTCAATCCAGACGTTAATTTCAAAGGCTAGATGTAATTTTGTATCTTTAGCAACAATTTCATCGAGGTAATTCCTAACTTTAATTTCAAAGGCTAGATGTAATTTTGACCTTCAAGATTGGAGCCAAAGATACCACATGAGATGTGGTAAGGCAAAGCACCTGCTTACTCTTATTTAAGAGTTTAGGGGTCTTTTGCATACATCAAGAAGCTAGTGGGAGATAGGTTGGATGCGAGATCCACTTTATGAAAGTTTGTAGGATATATAAAAGAGTCTTTAGGTTATTATTTCTATGATCCCTTGGAACAAAAAGGTGTTTATTTGGAGGAACACCACCTTTTTGGAAAAGAAGTTTCTATTGGATAGAAAATGCGTTATTATTGAACTTGATTAAGTTCAAGATATTCATATTATCCCATAAGTGGTAGAAACAATAAAGTATTCTGAGCTTATCACACAACTTTTTACAAGGTCAGACAGAATCAAGAAGCAACCTCAAATGTTTGAATTCCTTTATGAGATGGGGCAAACAGATTTACAAGTGCAAGCTAGGAGTTGATCAAGAAGTAACAATCTTTAAAGACTAGTGGCAAAATGTTATAATTAGAGACCCAATATTAACTTTGAGGAAACCTTTTCGCCAGCCGCTATGCCTAAGTCCATAAGGATTATGCTTCCTATAATTGCTTATTACAATTATGAGATATGATAAATGGATGTAAAGTTTACTTTCTTCAATGGAAACATTAAAGAAGAAATCTATATAGAGCAACCATAAGGTTTTACATCCAAAGGGAATGAGCAAAATATTTGCAAACTTCAAAGGTCTTATGTGTGGACTAAAGCAAGCATCTCGAAGTTGGAACATACATTTTGATAAGACATTTAAATCATTTGGCTTTGTCAAAAATGTGTATGAACCTTGTGTGTATAAAAACTCTAATAGGAGTTCAATATAATTTATTGTGCTTTATATCAATGACATTATTCTCTTTGAGATTGAGAGAGAGGGTAAGAGTGTACTAAAATATAGTTTTCTTCACAATTCTCTATGAAGAATTAGGGAGAAGCATCCGATGTATTAAGAATATGGATCTCCAGAGATATATCAAAAAGGATGTTGGAGCTCTATTGAACCATGTAGATTGACAAGATACTAAAGATGTTTAGTATTAAAGAATCTAAGAAGGGATTTCTTTTTATGGGACATGGTCTTCATCTTTTCAAGTATATTGCTCTAAGACTGAAGACGAGAGAGAAAGAATGTCTCGTATATCTTATGCATTTATAATATAGAGCATAATGTATGCTGTTCAATGTACTAGACCAAATCTAGCCTTCACACCCTAGTGAAAGTCACTGGACAACTGTAAAAGCAATCTTCTAGTACTTAAGAAGAATTAAGGATTTATTTTTAGTACACAGTAGTGAAAAATTGAAACTTGAAGCATTTTTGGATTCTAGTTTTCAATCCAATAAAGATGACCTTAAATCCACCTTGGAATTTATATTTTGCCTCAATGGCAGCATGGTGAGTTGGAAAAGTTCCAAACAAGACACCACTGCCAACTCCACTGTAGAGGTGAGATATATTGTAGCTTCAGAGGCTGCAAAAAAGGGTGTTTGGATGAAAATTTTCATCCAAGAGTTGGATATAGTGCTTAATATTGTAGAGCTAGTTATTATCTTTTGTGACAACAACGGAGCTATTGCACAAGCAAAAGAACCAAGATCTCATCAGTGATCTAAGCACATTTTGAGGTGTTATCATTTGATCCGAGAGATAATTGATAGAGGCGCCATCCGAATGGAGAGGGCAGCCTCAAAAGAGAATATAGTGTATCCACTGACTAAAGTTTAATGCGTAAAGTCTTTGAAAGACATCTTGAGAAGATAGCCTTAAGCCTATGGGGAATTAACTTTAGGGCAAATTGGAGATTACTGGAATAGAGCCCCATAGCTAATTAGAATTGGTATGTAATATTACTCCAATTGTTAGACAATCTTAATTGAATGATATTCTTATTCATCTTATTCCTTTTTTATACTTTACTTGCATTTGGTTGAAGTCTTTAAATCATAAAAGACTATAGGACTTGGTCACACATATGATAGTGATCATGAAACAAGTTTCTAAGGTCATGATTTTAAATATTCCAAGTCATAGAATTTTAAGAGAAGTGGCATCAAAGATTCAGATAGACTTGCACTAACGATGCGTACTCTTAGGGGTTGGACATTGCCTTGTTTCATAGGCACTCTATGTGAGACATGGATGCATATTAGTGGGTGCTTGTTAGAGAGCACATTCACTAAAGACTCATTAAGAGAATCCACTATATAGCTATAGTGGTAAGTTTTAAAGCTTATGATAGTGAATATAATTAGTCATTGGACTTGGGGATCTATAGAATCTTTGTGTTTAGGTCGTTATGCTTTGACATTTCCCTAACCATATAGCGGGTTATTTGGGGTTGAGATTGGGCATGAGCTATTTAAGCATGGAGGTTTGTGAGATCTAAGATGGGATCTATTTCCTCATTGTTGTGAAGAATGAGTGCTTCCTTTATATATTCTATAATGATCAATCCTAAGAAATCTTTGTGTAAGGTAGCATGACAATTTGAAAAAGTTGTTTTTCAAAGTTAAGATCATAAAGGAAAATCGAACATTGTATGTAGAGACATAGTTATTGAGGCCATTAGGGAGCCAACAAATATCTTACCTTAGGCATCTTTTGGGAAATAGGAGATGGAAGAACTGAATTTGCATGATAAGCATAAGTTATAATTGTTCATCAAGATATAATTCATTCATCCAATTAGTTGAGCTCCATGGGCTTATTGCTAGACATCGACCGTGGAAATTGGTTGCTCTTCAATTAATAGAGATTAATTGAAAGAGTTTTTTAGTTTAAATAAGTTTAATCTGATGTGAATATTCAATATTCAAAATATCACAATTAATAGTAAGCTCATATCTAATGAATGGATAAATCTAATATTTCACACACAAAAGCCTGAGGAAACTCTTATTTGCTAGGAGGGATATTCTAAGGAGTGAGAAAATCATAGTCTAGGTGGTCTTATCCTAGGGAGAGAAAAACGTTTGACTAATTTTAGTTGGTCATTTTGCCTACATTAATTTAAATGTTAAATTAATTAAAATAATTTAAGGAGTTAAATTATACCAATTAAATTAAGGAGTTAATTTAATTGGTGCCATATGAAAATTAATTAGTTAACTTACGGAGTTAAGTTAAATTAATTAAATTCAAAATTTAAGATTTGGAGAGAAATCAAATGTAAGAGTGCATTTGAATTATGCAAGTTGGTATTGCATTTCATGAGATGAAATTTAAGTGCTAATGTACATGCAAATGCACATTAAATGTAAATGCAAGTTGGCAAGTTAGCACACATGCGTGGAAGGCGTGATGGAAGCCTCCAATCCTCCCATAAATAAGCATGTGGCTATTCACTTGTGTTTGGTTGGCATCCTTCAAAATTTTCCTCCAACATGTGGTATAATTCATGTGTTGAATAATCACACCTAAAATTCTCTCATATTTCTCTCATTTTCCAAATTGGCCATTCCTTTCATCACCATGTTCCTGTCTTATCCAGCAAAGTGAGGTTGATTGAGAGCTAATCCTAGGTCTTGGACTTGTGATGTTGACTATTTCTCTCCTCTTCCAAAAGTAGGCCTTGGACTCATCTTAGGCGGTTGTTGGTTGGGTTGATGCCTTACTACCAGCGCCTGATTGAGTTGTAGGCACTCTGTGCACGTGCATACCGCATGGCCACATGGGCTAGTTGGGTAGTGGCTGGCCAGGTTGCCTTGCAATGGTTTAGGGCTTGTTTTGTGTAATTTTGTGCTCTTAACTTCTTTAATTCATGCAATTTTGATGCGCAAAAGTTGTGCAAGTGATTCAAAATAATGTTGGACATTTTCGCTAGCTTTTAGAGTAAAGTTTAAGTTAATCTTCAATTAGGTGCAAAAATGAGATGTATAAAGAGTTATGCTTATTTTTGCCTATAAATTAATTATTTATGAGATAAGCATTTAATTGGATGGACTAATTGCCAATTCTTATTATTGTTTATGTAATTGTTGAATGAATGATGGATGATTAATAGGGATGAACATGAACTTTTAAATTGGTTTTATTTGTTTCAAAGTTTTTTGAAAATGGTTGTATTAAATATGGGTTTGCATGCCTATTAATTTTCTATCTTGTAAATGTTACGAGAGTAAAACTTAAGGGTGAGGCTTTCTTTTCTCTTGTAAATGTTGTAATGAGGAAAAGGAGACCAAGAGGATCAAGGAGGCTTGAAGACCCATGAATGTATGAGATACAATTATGTAATAGATAGGATTTAATCAACTTACTTAAAATCAACTAAGAAGTGCACCTATGGCTCTAAGTGGACTACTTGGTTAAGGCTCATGGTCATCCCACCCTAGCAGCATGCTAGGTGTATTTATTTATTTATGTTTTTTTTTTGTTCTATTAATGTTTAGATGCATGGTTAGGATATAGATAACTTAAATAAGAGAAGATAAAATTGATGAGATCTTTCAAAATAAGAAAACCCCTCAATTTAGAAAAGTATTTTACAAAATATTAAGTTAAATTGAATATAAAATAAAAGAATTTGTAATTAATCCAAGCCTTCTACCAATAGGAGGTGACATGAGATACTACCCTAATTTAGTGTTGGCACACAAGTCGTGGGACACTTTATTAAAGGAAAGCTATATTCACTTCCTTGGCATATGATGCAATTTGATTTAAAACTTACTATGGCATTGTTTCATGAGTTGTGAAATGTCATGATGGAGTTTATGATTAAAGGTTGATTGGTAAGTATGATTTAACACCTAGTAGTATAGATGTCACATGAGTCATGGGTTTATATGAAAAGTGGGGCATAACAAATCAAGGGCTGTATAGAGATATAATCAACAAAAGTTCCTTACTTTAGGATTATTTGTAGATGTCTCATGAGTCGTAGGTCCACAAATGATGCCTTTTGCCTCTTAATTCTTCTTAGGAAATGTGATTTCTCAATTTCTTAGAGGGTGAGGAATTTGATAAAATAGTGGGAGAAAAACATGCTTGAAAGTTTATAAATATGTTTCTAATATCAAATTCAATCACATGTTTGTATTCTTTTTCTTGCTTTTGTAGATTTTTGAAATCTCAATCTATGGTAAAGAATCTACTAAGTGTTATTTTGGAAACTAATAAACTCATCAGGCCTAACTTCTGCGATTGGCTAAGAAACCTCAAAATTATTTTTGACTCTAAAAAGAGAACATGTGTCCTTACTTAAAGTCCACCAAACATTGTTGGTGATTATGCAGATGATGAGGCATGTGAAGCGTTTGCTAAATAGGTAGAAGATTATCTTCAAACCCATTGCCTCAGATGGCGTCTATGTCCAATGAGCTTAAAAAATCTCATCAAAACATGAAGATTGCTTCTAAGATTCACTTGCACCTGCAAGAGTTGTATGGGGTGCCATATAGACATGAACGTTACTCATTATTTAGAAAGCTCTTTAGAACTAGAATGATTGAAATGGCAAGTGTCAATGGCCATGGCCTTAAGCTGATTTGTATCATTGAGAAGCTTGCTCAATTAGACATGGTGATTGACAATGACCTTTATGTGAATTTGATCCTCAAATCATTACCAAGCTCGTTGGACTAATTTTTTATGAACTTCAACATATCCAAACAAAAGGTAATGATTAATGAATTGGTTAATATGTTGGTGACTGTTGAGTTGACTATGAAAAGGCACAAGTCTTGGATGCTTGCATTTTCTTCCAATGTAAAGGCCCTAGGGGCAAGAAGAATAGTGGTAAGAAGAAGAAGAAGAGTTCTTATTTGAAAAGGAAGCAACCATTGAAGCCCTTTGGAAGAGTTAAGAAAAAAAATAAAGAGGACAAAAAGGACGCCACATGTTTCTACTCTAGCGAAATTGGGCATGAGAAACGCAACGGTAGGGAATACCTTACAACCTTTAGGACAAGTATGTTGTTTGTTGAAGTTCAGTTAACCACAAATTTTTCCTCTTTGGTGTTTGATATTGCATGTGGCTTTCACCTTTATAATTTGTTATAGGGGATGGAAAAAAAAAGGGTGCTCAATGATGGGGATATAATCCTCTACCTTGAAAATGGCACAAAGGTTGCGACCAAGATTGAAGGCGTAGTCAAGTTAGACCTGGGGAATTCTTATATTGTATTAGATCTTTACTTTTATGTACCCAATCTTGTTAATAACATTATTTCAATTCCTATCTTATACAATGAAGGATATGATTTTTCAATTGGAGGTGGGAAATAGAAAGCAATAAAAAATAGTTCTTTAATTGCTTGTGGTACTTTGAACAATGGATTGTACATATTTGATTCCTGATCATCACTTATGCATGTTCAAAGCAACAAAACAAATTAGATAACCAAGAAAGTGCCACTTTGTGGTACGCAAAACTTGGACATATTTCTAGGAAGAGGATAAACAAGATAGAAGCCCATAAAGAACTAAATGTTAGTGGCATAGAGGACTTTCCTACTTGTGAATCTTGTTTAAAAGAAAAAATGAACAAGGTTCTTTTTGTAGGACAAACAAAGCAAAGCATGAGTTCTTTGGATTTAATTCATACAGACATTTGTGGGCCATTAAAAGTTGGTGCAAGAGAAGACTATTCTTACTTCATTACATTAATCGATGATCATATTTGGTTTAGACACGTGTATTGTATGAAATACAAGTTCAAAATTTTTGAAAAGTTCAAAAAGTATAAGAATGAAGTAAAAAAGCAACAAGGACTAAGTATTAAAGATCTTTGATTAGATTGAAGAGGGGAATACTTTAGTATCTATTTCTTGGATTATCTACAGATAATGAGATTCTCTCACAATGGACTTCATCTGGTATACAACATAATAGAGTAGCCGAGAGGAGAAAATGTACCTTGTTAGACATGATACGTTCCATGATGAGCATTACTGATGTACCTATCTTTTTTTTAGGGGTTCAACTTGACAATGGTGGCCAAGACACTGCATGAGATGTGGTATGGCAAAGCACCCGCTTACTCTTTGTTGGCATCAAAATTTTATTGGGATAAACTACCATTTGATAGCTAAATTAAATTGGCTATTAAATTGAGTCCCAAATTAGAGTCCATAATAACTTTAGGTTTTATAAGATGGGTCAATCCAAAATAAATTTTAAAATATCTTATTTATTTTGGATTAGCTAACGGGGCCAAAATAAATTTTAAATATGGCCCATTAGTTAATTAAGCCCATCTCAAGTACTATCCAAGCCCAAAGAGGGACTCAAACTCAAGTCATCAAACCATACTTTGTGCTTATAAAAAGGGGCATTGGGAGACATACCATACATCAAGAAATTCAAGCATAAAGCTCTCAAGTCTGAGCTCTTGCCCCGAAGAAGTGATGTAACTACAAATGTGCTACATCTTTTTCAAAAGCATCCAAATTTTGAAGACCTTGATATCAAAATAAATACTTGATTTCAAGAAAGTTTATGATTTTATCCACAAATCTAGGAGAGAATTATGCATCCGATTCAAGAACAAACATCAAGCTCTTGAATCAAATCCAAAGGAGAAGGATCAGAGGAATTAGTCTTCCATTATGGAGATATTTTCAGAGATTGTAACCACTTTTTATTTTAATCAAATATTGAATTTGTCCATATTTTTCTTGTCTTGTCATTCTTTTTGCAGACTTAAAATTTATGTGAACAAATTTCTGGCACGCTAAGTGGGACAATCTCTAGCTCTTATCTTTTTCTCCTACATGAAAGTTCCAGTTTTCATTTCTGAACTCTCCATAGCTCCTAAGAAGAATCAAGTCACTATTATGAATCATACATATTTTATGGATATTATTACTGCAGCTAGTCAATCCTCTACTGGGGGTAAGATTGTTGATACTATTCCATCAGATGGCTTGAACTCAGCAAGTCCTAGAGAGATCAAGTCCAAATCATCTTGTTTTGCTACATTGCCTACGATGGTAACTGAAACAACTACAATTAATGAATAACTTGCTTAGATGGCTCAAGCTATAGCTAATCTTCAAAAGATTGTGGAAGACAAAGACCTTTAGATCGCCCATTTGATGAACAAGTTAGAGCACTTAAATGTTGGAAAGTTTAGTCAAAATCATTCATCATCCTCAAATCATGTTGAAAATGAGAAGCAAATGGATGAGATGCCACCTAAGCAAGATTCAGTGTAGAAATCTAATCAATCTGCGACATCTATCGTTGTGCTGTCCATGCAATAACTGCAAGAGTTGATAACTAACACCATCAGAGCATAATATGGTAGACCTTCGCAAAGCTTGCTCATATACTCAAAACCATACACTACGCAAATTTATGCATTAAGGATTCGATAGGTTACCAGCCACTAAAACTCCAACAATTTGCTAAAAAGGGTAATCTGAAGCAACATATTGCCTAATTTTTGGAAACATTCAATAATGCAAGAACTAATGGTGACCTCCTCATGAAATAGTTTGTGAGATCACTCAAGGGAAATGCATTTGATTGGTACGTTGTTCTAGAGCCTAAGTCTGTTGATAGTTGGGCAGAAATAGAGAGAGAATTTCTAAACTATTTTTATAGCACCCATCACATTGTGAGCATGATTGAGCTTACTAATGCAAAGCAGTAGAAGGACGAGTTGATCATTAACTACATCAACTATTGGCGTGCACTAAGCTAGAATTGCAAGGATAGATTATAAGAAGTTTCAATAATAGAGATGTACATCGAAGGGATGCATTTGGGGCCTTTTTATATCCTTTAAGGAATCAAGCCATAAAGCTTTGAGAAATTAGCAACTCATGCTCATGAAATGGAGTTGAGCATTGCAAATCATAAACCTGCTCTTCTAGTGGATGATCAAAAGAAAGACACAAATGACTTAAAGAGGAATGGGAAGTCCACCAAAAATACTGTGAAAGAGTCTATGGTAGTTAAAGCAGCTCCTATTAATATTTTTGCAAGTTGTAATAAAGAAGAAAAGCATAATCAACTTGTGCTAACTAAAAGACGTTAACCTACATTGAAAGAACTACAGAAAAAAGAGTACCTATACCCTAACTCAGATGTCCCACGAATCTTTGATGAGTTATTAGCAAGAAAGATGATGGAGTTGCTCGAGCTAAAATGTCTTGATGAAGTTGGGAAGGTGAATAACCCAAAATACTATAAGTATCATCAAGTTGTTAGCGATTATATAGAAAAATATTTTGTGGTTAAAGAGAAAATTATGATGCTAGCTAAAGATGAAAAAATCATCCTTGATATTGAAGATGCCGCGGATGCAAATATTGCTAGTATCACAACTGTTACAAATGCCACTTGCAACCAAAAGAATGTTCTTACCCTACTCATGGAGGCATCGAAGATGCTTTAATTTGGAAGTATAGTCCCATTCATGTTTGAAGCTTTGTTTGCTGATAAAAAGAAAAAGTCAGATGCAAGCTCTATTTTTGAAATTGAAGATAAAGGCGAGTGGATTCTTATGACACGTCGATGGAGGCAATGGTAATGTATTTATCAGCTTTATCCATCATTCTTAAAGTGACAACATCTCTCTAAGTGCCCTCAACCAAAGTTAGCAAGAGATATGAAATTTTCTCATGTTAAGTTGAGAACATTAAGAAGAAATCATTAGGATCTTATTAATCAAGGAGACTTTTTTCCTATGAAATTTTTTGGGCAAAAGATCAAAATGGAATTTACTGCATTTGGAGAAGTGAAGAGCCAAAATTTTATTTCTTGTTGTGCAGTTATTGCTTTTATAGATGAAAATTTATTGCTTGGAGCAAAGCCCTATAATTGGCCACTCTTTGTTTTTGGATTCATGCAAGATCAAAAAATCAATCACATTCTTATTGATGGGGGATTTGTGATGAACATCATACTAAAATCTACTGTGAAACAATCGGGGATCACAGTTGAGGACTTATCTTTAGTCACTTGACCATTTAAGGTTTCAACCAGGGAGGCTAACGAGCTATTAGAATGATTTGCCTAGATCTTACTATTGGAAAATTAAAAGTGGATACTTTATTTCATGTCATTGATGTAAAAATATCTTACAACTTACTGCTAAGAAGACCATGGTTTCATGAAAATAGAGTGGTTTTATATATCTTTCACTAATTTTTCAAATATTTGAGGAATCGTAAGATAATGAAGGTCAACGCGGATATGAAACTATTCATTGAGGTAGAGTCATACTTTGTGGATGCCAAAATGTATTTAGACCCAAGCTCAGTGTAGGAAATACTACCATTAAATGATCCAGGCAATCATCTTATCAAGGGAAAGCATGTTGAATTTATGATTCCAGAGTCTGGTGATCAAAAGTCCAAGAGGTCGACTGTTGTTGAAACTTTAGCAAGTAAAGTCATTGAATCCAGAGGGATATCTAATTTGCTAGTATTTCGGTACAACTTTCTATCACGATGAAGAAAATGATAGAAGCTATTTGAAACATATATTTCATCACTGCACAATAAAAGAGAACAAATCAAGGGGATAGGATTTGATGACAGTAAAGTTATAAGAAAGAACTTAATCATGCCCATTGTCAGTTTGAACTCAAAGGCCTCAATTGAATTTTTTGCTAGTGGGACTCAATGTCAAAAGTTTCATGGGATGTTTGATCAAAAGGCCTAAGTCTCTTGGCTAAGTCTAGCTATGACTTTTCCAATTCGTCTGAGCTAGAGGAGTTAAAACTGGAGTTGACTGGAGAAAAGATTCATAGCTTGAGCAAAGCATAACAAAAATTATGAAGCCAATGGTTTCATGTTGATCAGCTAAGGATTGGCTTGGGATTTGCACCAAATGAGCCAATTAGAATATGTGTGATGTAGAAAGATAGGTGCATAAGTGTCCAACATATTATAATTGACAAAGGTGGAAATGATGGAAGTTAAAAGTTAAGTGATTGTCGTATCTCTAAATTCAATTGATTGGGCACTCACACCAACCATCATTCTATCTTTGACAGACTTGATTAGAATCCATCGATTCATAAAAGGCCTATGACAAGTCATCATTCACAAAGTTTGATCTTCAATCGACTTGGAAGTAATGTTGTAGAAAAATTAAGAAAAAGAAATAACTATGATGAGGCTGACATAATGGAGTTTAGAACTAAAGGTCAAACTATTTGCTTGTCTCAATCAAGTGAAGCCAAATCCTCAATCCTAATCATCAATATGGACAGACTGGTAAAGGTGATGTGACGTACCATGAGACATTCATCCGATGAAGATGATGGACATGAGGATAAAGTGGAGGTCACTATAAGTTCTAACTACACAAGTGTTATATAAGAGCTAAAACCTCAGTATCTTGGAGAGTTCGATATAATGGTTATGGATGGCTTTATGTAAAATACAAATTATTGTGGGTAGAGAATAACATTTGTCCCTAGTATAAAAGTAAATGGAGTTATATAATGGAGGGTTGCATTCCAAAGTGTAGATGTTGTACACACTATATGGTCTGATGATGAAAGAGACAATGAGCTATACTCATGTCATCATGTTGTGGTTAATGAAGATTCTGACTCAGACATATTAAAGATGATATTCAAGAAGCCCCTTCACAACTTGAAAATGGTGGACAAACAATTATGAATGAGCTTAAAGAATTGAATTTTGGCACAACAAAGGAGCCACACCTTATATTCATAAGTTTTCTCTTAAGTAATGAAGAGAAAGAGCAGTACTTAAAAATTTGAGCGAATATAGACATTTCTTCTCTTGGACATAGAAAGAGATATTGGGATTAGATCCAAAAGTTGTAATTCATCACCTCGGCATAAAGTGTGGGGTCTGCCTAGTGAAGCAGTTGCAATGAATTCTCTGCCCAGAGCTTGTCCCTTGAATTGAAGCTAAAGTAAACAAGCTCATTGATGCTAAGTTTATCAGAGAAGTTAAGTATCTAACATTGATATCAAGTATTGTGCTTGTCAGGAAGAAAAATGGCCAAATACATATTTGTATTGATTTTTGAGACTTAAATAAAGCATGCTTGAAAGATGCTTTTTGTTGCCTATCATTGAGCTCATGGTCGATGCAACCACCAGTTATGAGGCCTTATCCTTGATGGATGGATCGTCAGGATATAACCAAATCAAAATGTTACCGCAAGATGAGGAGTGTATGACTTTTTGTACTCTAAAGGGTATCTACTATTATAAAGTGATGTCTTTGGGGTTAAGGAATATAGGCACTATTTACCAACGTGCCATGTTGAACATATTTGATGGCATGCCACACAAAAGAGTTGAATGCTATGTGGATGATTTGGTTGTCAAAAGTAGAAAAAAAAGTGATCACTTGGCAGATCTTTGAGTCATATTCGAATGGTTAAGAAAATATAACTTGAAGATGAATCCCTTCAAATGTGCATTAGTGTACATCAGGTAAGTTTCTCAACTTTATAGTACGTCATCGAGGCATTAAGGTCGATCCCGCAAAGATAGATGCTATCTAGAAGATGCCTATGCCAAGGAACGTAAAGGAACTATAGAGCTTGCAAGGTAGTCTTGCATTTATAAAAAGGTTCATATCAAACCTTACTAGGAGGTGCCAACCATTTAATCATCTTATGATGAAAGAAGGCCCTTTTAGATAGGATGAAACATGTAAAAATACTTTTAAAAGTATAAAAAACATTTCTTAAATCCATCAGTGTTGTGAGCTCATGTACTTGGAAGGCCGCTTATATTGTATATTGCAGCACAAAAAAGGTCAATCAACACTCTTATGGGCCAAGAGAATGATGAGGGTAAAGAAAATGTACTATATTACCTGAGTAGGTCCCTGACTGGAAATGAATTGAAATATTCCATTATTGAGAAGATCTGCTTAGCATTATTCTATGCTATTAAGAAGCTGAAATACTATTTTGAATCAAACTCCATACGACTCATCTCTCCTGCCAATCTAGTTAAGTTTGTTATATCAAGACCTGTGCTCTCTGAGAGATTGGTGAAGTAGTCTATTATATTCAACCAACACGAGATCACCTATATGCCATAAAAAGCTGTTAAAGGGCAGGCTCTTGCTAATTTCTTAGCTGACCATCCTATCCTTATAGAATTGGAGTTGTCTAATCTACTCACCGATGAAGATGTTCTCTATGTTGAAGTTCTCTCGACATTGATAATATTTTTTGATGGAGTAGCCAGATTTGATGGATCGTGGATATAGATTATCTTTATTTTACCAGAAAAGCAAGTATTAACATATTCTATTATGTTGGGTGAGTTGTGCTCCAACAACATTGCTGAATACCAAGTTTGATCATTGGACTTCAGATGGCCTTAGAAATGGAGATCATGGAAATTGATATCTATGGTGACTCAAAGTTAATTATTAATTAGCTTTTGAAAGAATATGAGGTCAAGAAAGAGGATCTCATGCCTTTTTTTCAGTAGGCTTCAAACTTATTGAAGAAGTTTGAGAGTGCCAGTTAAACCACATTCTGAGAAAGAAAAATAAAATGGTTGATGCATTGGCTAACCTGGCAACTGCTCTTGCTCTGTCTGAGGGAGTAATGACAAATGTCTCTGTATGTAATTGGTAGATTGTGCCACCTTTTGTTGAACCCAATCATGAAAATTCAAATGACATATCAGTATCGATTAGCGATATCGAGATTAGAGAAGTCCATTGATTAATTATTTAAAATATGGAAAGTTGCCGAATGATCCTCATCATATGATAGAAGTATGGAGAAGAATGTCTCATTTTATTATATACAAAGATACTTTATATTATTGATCTTTCAAAGGTAATTACCAATGTTGTTTAAGTAGCAAATAAGCGATGAAAGCCATGATCAAAGCACATTTTAGGGCTTGTAGCACTCACCAGTCTTGTCTTAAGCTTCACTTTTGGATTAGAAAAATGGGTTACTATTATCCAATAATGGTCAAAAATTGTTTGGAATATACGAAGAGGTGTGAAGCTTGCTAACTACATGCAAATTTCATACATTAGCCTCCTGAGCCCCTACATCTTACTATTGCTTCATAGCTGTTTAATGCTTGGGATCTTGATGTTGTAGGGCTTATTATTCCAAAGGCATCTACTGGTCATGCGTATATATTGGCAGCTACTGATTACTTCTCCAAATGGACAGAGGTGATTTCTCTTAGGGAGGTAAAAAAGGAAATAGTGGTTGAGTTCATCTGTTTGAATCTTATTTTTGGATATGGAGTACCTTGCTATATTATCATTGATAATAGGAAGCCATTCTATAACAAGTTGACAGATAAGTTATGTGCACAGTTTCATTTCAAGTAGCATAACTCCTCGATGTATAATGTAGCGGCAAATGGTTTGGCTATAGTATTCAATAAGATCCTATGCAACCTTCTAAAAAAGGTGGTGTTGAAGTCAAAAAGGGATTGGCATGAGAAAGTTGGAGAAGCACTGTGGGCATATAGAACGACACATTAAACTACTACTTAAGCCATTCCATATTCTTTGGTGTATGGAGTTGAAGCTATTCTCTCTTTTGGAAGTTAGATACCATCACCCTATATTATAATTCAAGAAGGACTCATCACCGAGGATGACACTCATCTCAGACTTGAAGAATTAGAAGTGTTGAATTTGAAATGGCTTGAAGCTTAACAACAATTTAAGTGCTACCAAGCTTGCATGACAAAAGCATTCAACAAAAAAGTCCCTTCTCGATCATTTCAAATTGGGGATCTAGTCTTGGTAGTGAAGAGGCTGATTACCATCACCTTGTGGATGGGGAATGAGTTTATATCAAGTGGGATGGCCTTTATGTGGTGAAAGAAGCTTACATAAATGGTGTATAAAGATGGACTGTGCATTGGCCCTATAAATGGCAAGTTTTTGAAGCACTATTATCCATAAAGATGTATGATTCTTATTGTACGAGCCTAAATTGCATGTTTCTCCTTGACACACAAGCCTAAACTGCATGTTACTCTTGACCCGTATGAGTATAAATTGTGTATAGTACCCACCAATGGCAATGTATGTGGATAAACTGCTAACCTACTCCATTGAAAGTATTTTGTGTGGCTAAAATGTTGAAATAGTTCACCTCGTCTAGGGTGGCTAAGCTATGGATACTCCTGTCCCACATGAGTATAAATTGTGTACAGCCCCCCTTCAAAACAAAAAAAAAATTCTTTGAACTACGTGATGGCTTGATCCCTTTGATTGGGTATGTAGGTAGCTTGGAATTTATGTTCTAAGTTTAGTTTTATCTTTAAACAAGTTTGGTTTATCTTAAAGATAGCCTATTTGTTTGTAATTTTGAGCCAGTTCATAATTATTTAGTCATTGAAAGCATGTAGTTGATCTTGGTTTAGTCGGTGTTAATGAGAAAGGAGCAGAAAATAGAGCATAAAAAAAATGAAGCAAAAGATTGATGAAAATAAAAGAGCTTTTATTGCATATGAATATTCTTTTACATCAATTTTTCTAAAAAAAAGAATACTCAGAAGCTAAATACTCAAGCAAACAAATCATAGAGAGCTAAATCATGGCGAGATTCTTCAAGTAATGCCTCCATTTTCTTCAAAGCTTCAACCTCTTTGTCAGTTAAAAAATGGAGTGTTCTCAAGCTTCGAAACTTCTTCCCTCTTGATGGCTACTTCTGTTTGGATGGTGGATAGGTTTTCTTTAGCTTTATAAAGTGATAAGCGTGTAAGCTTTTCCTTGCTGTTTAACTTGGCAAGTAACACCTTCAATTTTTCTTGCTGCTTGTTGATTTGAAGAAATTTTGCTTTTAGACTATTCACCTTCTCAACTCATTCAATCTTTATTGCCTTAACCTCAGAAAGATCTTGTTGTGCAAGAAGAAGCGTTTCCTCATGAGCCTCTTATGTTTCTCCTTGGGTGGAATCCAACTTGACTTTTGTGTAGTTGGAAGTGTCCTCAAAGAAAAACTTTAGATGACTCTCCAAAGATCATGTATCTTTTATATATGTCCTCATCTCTACGATCAAGTAATCAATCACTGGCTTCACCCCTGAAAGTTGCTCAAATATAGTTCTCATAATCTTCTAACATATTTGTTTCCAATAAAATTTGATCAATATCTGCTCAATTTTAGTCTTTGTAACTGTAGGGAAAAATTCAGAAATTTCAGAACATGGGAATGGTCAGGATAAAACTTTCAGTGCCTTCTTGGGTTTCTTTGGCACATTTTCTCAATAGGGCTACTTTTCTACAATAAAAATGGGCAATACCATCTAAATACTTGCAGCAGGTTTCAATTTTACAAAGAGAGATAATTGATGCATTGTTACTAGAGAAATGGGAAGTAGCGTCTTCTCCACATAAGCCAAAAGGATTGACTTCATTTATTGAGCCCATGCTACCTTTAGAAGTGATAGAAATTTTCTTTTCAAGGTTTGCCAGCTAAAAAAGAGAGAGAGAGATACAAGATAGGTGAAGGAAAATGATAATGTAAATGAATAAAATAATAATAATAATAATGAGATGTATGTATTCTGCTAATTTTTCTAAAAACAATGAATAACTTGGAGCATCTGCAAAAAATGTTGAATTCACACTAATATTGTCTAAGTCAAGAATCTTTGATCTCTTTTTAACTTAGTATTAGTTGCTAGATTCATCATTAGATAGTGATAAGGTAGAAATCACTTCATTTCCTTTAGTTGGACTGGTTGTTGGAACAAACTTGGGAGTTGAGTTTTCAGGGAGAGTTTGTTGCTTTTTAGAAGGCACCTTTGTTGGTTCTAGGTCAACAGCTGAATCTCGAGGAGATGGGACAACTTTACCATCCTTGGAACCCTGCTTTGAAGTCCTTTAAGATCTTTTGGGATTTCAATCTACTGATTGATTAAGTTTGAGGATGAGTTTTATGTTTTTCCCTGATAAGCCTTTTAATGTTTAGCCCACTAGTTTGCATATTCCCTTGTAACCAAAGGCGATGAAGAGGCACTTCTTGGTACAATTAGCTTGGAAGATGTGCCCAACAAAGTACAAGATTGCCAAAGGTGAACAAGTTTAACCAACTCACATGTAAGAATTTTCCTCTTTAGGTGGCTAGGAATATCTTGACAAAAATCATGTCGCTTGCTGAACTAATGAGGACTATAAACCTCAACAATACATATTGCCCTACTCCAGAATTTCAAGTAGTTAGACCACAGAGCCATGAAAAAGATCTTTGTAGGTATTGGATATTTCTGCATCATTTGTTACTGAGGTTTGCCCTTATGTGTACACGTTTTGAAGCCTTGAGAGATTAATGTTGTGGAATAATTGGCGGGCCTCAACAAGTTCAAAATGTTTGGCCATATTCTCTCATGTATATTTCACCATTTGAGCTCCAACAGATTCAAGTTTGGATGGAAAATGTGTTTGAAAATGGTGTCCAATGTAGCTATACACATAATGAATAGGAAAAATGACGATGGACTCACTCGAGCTCTTTAAGGTAGATATCTCTCTCAAACCACAGTAAATGTTGCCAATATAGGAATTGCTAAAGAAAAATAATTTCCACAAGTCGTTTTACTTGAAACTTTGAAAGTAGAAGCACGTACCTTATTAACTTTGCGACATGGAAAGGCAAAGTTGCATAACCAACATGAAAGAAAAGCAGCCAAATAAGTTACACCCTTGATATCCTCTTTGATCTTTAGCATTAAGAAGAGCTCATCATACTCCTTGGTGCGTGATAAAAGATAATTGTTGATGTTCTCACAAGGATTGTGAGATAGCCTTAGCTTGACAAATCTTTTTTTGGATGACCTTGAAGGTAGTTGTGTATATCTAGTCGAGCCTCTGAACTAAAACCTAATCCAGTCTAACATAAATACACTATTGGAGTCCTTTGGAAGTACGTTGTATGTTGTGAATAGATACTTGCAGCTTCGCAGCAAAGAAGGTTAGTAGGTATTAGCATCAAGTAGCTCCTTGGCAAGTGGGACAACTTCATCATGGAAATCTCCATGTATCGACAATCCATAAAGTTCATGAAGATCCCATAAAGAGATCGATAGTTCTCCAATAGCAGTGTGCAATATATTTGTAGAAAGAAACCATAGCTCAAGAAATGCCTAGTAGACATTTTTGTTGCAAATGTACGTGAAAAGGGAGGCATGAATAGTTGCATAGATCTTGGATTGACAAAGAGTGTCTGCATGATGACCCATCACATCCTCTACACTCCTAATAGTTGGTGTGAAAGGATACCTCACCGAACTTGGATTCTGGGATTCTCTATGAGCCTCTATTGGTGCTGAGATGGTGGTTTGGATGTGAGAATTCTACATGCATGGCCTCAGTGTAATGAAGTGATGATTTCAATAACAAGATCTTGGAATGAGCAGAAGCATCGGATCATTGATCAATCATCTCCTTATTCATCTCCTTAGACCATTTAACCACGTGTATGGAGTGGTTTGATTGAGCCTTGGAGGATTAAGCATCTACGACCGCTTCATACACTCATAAAGTAGTACTTTTGGCTTTGGAGAAGTTTTTGTCACCTTGAATCATGACACATGGAGTCGGTTCACTACAGTCCTTGATATCTATCTTCATAGCCTTATTGAAATTTCAAAAAATTAAAAAACATATTAGTAACACAATATTTTGTTCTAAAGGAAAAAAAAGGGATTGCATTAATATTTTACCTTTCACAGATTTAAATGGATGAGAGTAGATTATAGTTGTGATAAAGGGATAGGGCCATCGATTATTGGTAAAGGCCTTTGAAACCTATAGAGAATTAACAAAAAAGAGAGGAATATTAAGATTGCAGTGGAGGTGCTTTTTCTTGGAAAAATTCACAAACAAGTGGTGCGCAAATTTATGCGAGAAGGGTTTGTGAAATCATGAAAGCAGTACAAACTAATTTACTAGCGAGATAAGTATTATCAAGTTTGAGAGACATCAAGTAGTCAAGCTTGAAGAGAATTTAATGCTCTTTTTCACTCTTTGACTATAAAGAATCAAGCATTGCTAATGGTTCTCTTATAGACATTTAATGATAGCAAAAGATGGAATTCATCCATATCTTCAATTATTTGATAAGAAAGCAACATTTTAAAAGTAAATTACCATTCTTTTTGGAAGTCTATAGGAAGGAAGAGAATATGAAAAGAAGGAAATTGCCAATTTTTTTTCTCTTATTACTAGGATAGGGATTTGCTGAAATTTGTTCGGCATGTCTTCTCCTCAAGTTGCTGCAAATCTAGTTTGTTACTCATTAAAGAAAAATGCAAGGCTTCTGAAAAAAAAGGTGGCAAAAAGACAAAAATCCCACGGCATGCGTGATGTTGGTTTTTGTTATGCTGCTATACATGTTGTTGCAAGTTTTTTGTTCCCACATTAAGAATGCATATTAGGATGGCCGTTTCCACTTTCCAATTGTTTAAAGATTTTGGAAGTGGACCCCATTTGTATTTTTTTTTTAAAAAATGGTGATGAAAAGACAAAAATCCCATGGCATACGTGATGTTAGTTTTTGTAATGCTGCTGCAAATCTTTTGTTCCCAAATTAAGAATGTTTATTAGGATTGTAGTTTCCATTTTCCAATTAATTGAAGATTTTGGAAACGGGTCCATTCACATTTATATATATATATATATAAAGAATGGTGATTACTTCAAAACTCGTCTTTCTGATGCACCTTTGGCATGTCGTTCATCAAATTTTGAAGTGGGGCATTTGTTGGCATCAAAATTTTATTGAGATAAACTACAATTTGATAACCTAATTAAATTGGCTATTAAACTGAGTCCCAAATTAGGGTTCACAATAAATTTGAGCTTTATAAAATGGGTCAATCCAAAATAAATTTTAAAATATCTTATTTACTTTGGATTAGCTAATTAGGCCAAAATAAATTTTAAATACAACCTATTAGTTAATTAAACCTATCTTATGTGGTATCCATGCCCAAAGGGGGACTCAAACTCAAGTCATCAAACCCTAATTTGTGCCTATAAAAAGGGGCACTGGGAGACATACCACACATCAATAAATTCAAGCATAAAGCTCTCAAGTCTAAGCTCAAGTCATCAAACCCTAATTTGTGCCTATAAAAAGAGATAGTGGGAGACATACCACACATCAAGAAATTCAAGCATAAAGCTCTTAAGTCTAAGTTCTTGCCCCATAAAAGTATTGAAACTACAAAGGTTCTATATCTTCTTCAAAAGAATCTAAATTCTGAAGACCTTGATATCAAAATAAATACTTGATTTCAAGGAAGTTCATGATTTCATTTGCAAATCTAGGAAGGAGTTATGCATTTGATTCAAAAACAAGCACCAAGTCTTTGAATCAAATCCAAAAGAGAAAAATAAGAAAAATTAGTCTTCCATTATAGAGATATTTCCAAAGATTGTAACAACTTTTTATTTAAGTCAAATATTGAATTTGTCCATATTTTTTTTTGTCTTGTAATTCTTTTTGCAAACTCAAAATTTCTATGAACACTCTTATTGAAGAGTTTAGGGGTCTCCAACATACATTAAGAAATTAGTGGAAGACAAGTTGAATGCGGGATTCACTTTGTGTAAGTTAGTGGGATACTGAAAAGAGTTTTGGGTTATTATTTTTATGATCCCTTCGAACAAAAGGTGTTTGTTTCAAGAAATGCAACTTTTTTGGAAAATGAGTTTCTATTGGATAGAAAATGAGTTATTATTGAACTTGATAAAGTTTATACGATGATCATATTATCCCACAAATGGTAGAAATAATATAGCATCTGGAGCCTATCACATAACTTCTTAGAAGGTTGGACCAAATTAAGAAGCAATCCAAAAGATTTAGATTTCATCATGAGACGGGTAAATGGATAGTAATTTAAAGACCTACGAGGAAGCTTTGTCTAACATAGATTTGAGACATTGGCTTGAGGCCATGAAATCTAAAATGGACTCCATATACTTCAGTAAAGTATGGGCTTTAGTAAATCTATCAGAGGGTATAGTACCTGTTAGTTGCAAGTGGATCTACAAGTGCAAGCTAGGAGTTAATGAAGACAATCTTTAGGGCTAGACTAGTGGCAAATGGTTATACTCAAGGACTTGATATTGACTTCAAGAAAACCTTTTTGCCAGTAGCTATGTCTAAGTCCATAAGAATTATAATTGCCATAGCCACTTACTATGACTATGAGATATGACAAATGAATATAAAGACTACTTTCCTCAATGGACACAATGAAGAAGAAATCTATATAGAGTAATCACAAGGTTTTCTATCTAATGGGAGTGAGCAAAAGGTTTGCAAATTCAAAAGGTCCATCTATGGACTAAAGTAAGCATCCTAAAGTTGGAACATATGTTTTGATAAGATAGTCAAATTGTTTGGCTTTGCTAAAAATGTGTATGAACCTTGTGTGTATAAAAACATTAGTGAGAGTTCGATACAATTTATTATGCTTTATGTAGATGACATTCTTCTCAGGGGAAATAAGAGAGAAGGGTTAGAGTGTATTAAAGTTTGGTTATATTCACAATTCTCCATAAAAAATTTGGGAGAACCATCATACGTGTTAGGAATATAGATTCACATAGATAGATCGAAAGGGATGTTAGGGTTCTCCCAAACCCAATACATTGACAAGATACTAAAGATGTTTAGTATGGAAGAATCCAAGAAGAGATTCTTTCCTATGGGACATGGTCTTTGTCTTTACAAGTTAATGGCCCCTAAAACTAAAGATGAGAGAAAACAAATGTCCCATGCACCTTATGCATATGTGATAGGGTACATAATGTATGTCGTTCAATTTATTAGACTAGATGTAGCACATATTTTTAGTGTTATGAACGGCTTTCAATCTAACCTCGGTGAAAGTCAATAGAAAGCTGTAAAAGCAATCCCCAAGTAATTAAGAAGAATTGAGGATTTGTTTCTAGTATATGGTAATGGAAAATTGAAACTTAAGGGGTTTTTGGATTTTAGTTACCAATTCGATGAAGATGACCTTAAATTTACCATAAGATTTATATTTTGCCTTAATAGCAGCACTGTGAGTTGGAAAAGTTCTAAAAGAGATACCATGATTGACTCCACCATTGAGCGGATTATATTATAGCTTTGGAGACAGCAAAAGAGGGTGTTTGGATGAAAAACTTTACCTAAGAGTTGGATGTAGTGCTTAGTATTGTAGAGCTAAGTGTTGTCTTTTGTGACAACAATGGAGTCATTGCACAAGCAAAAAAACCAAGATCTTATAAGCAATCCAAGCACATTTTGACATGTTATCATTTGATTTGTGAGATCATTGATAGAGGCGCTATCTAAGTGGAGAGGATAGCCTCGAAAGAGAAAATAGTAGATCCATTGGCTAAAACTCCTAACGTGTAAAGTCTTTGAATGACATCTTGAGAAGATGGACCTTAAGAATTTAGTGCAAGTACGAGATTGTTGGAATAGTAACCCGTAGCTAATTAGAATTGGCGTGTTATACTACTTCAATTGTGGGATAATTTTGATTGAATGATATTCTTATTAAATAGCCATCTTAAGCTTGTCTTTTTTATATATTTCACTTGCATTTGGTTGAAGCCTTTAAATCATACTAGGCTATAAATCTTGGTCACACATATGATAGTGATCATGAAATAATTGTATAAGGTCATGATTTTAAATATTTTAAGTCATAGAATCTTAAGAGAAGGGGCATCCAAAATTCGGATAGACTTGCACT
The DNA here is from genome assembly GCA_014898725.1 of Jacaranda copaia. Lineage (NCBI taxonomy): Eukaryota > Viridiplantae > Streptophyta > Magnoliopsida > Lamiales > Bignoniaceae > Jacaranda > Jacaranda copaia. Next base: position 248,767 of record JACGDI010005657.1, read on the forward strand.
AATGAGTTATAATCTAAGGGTTGGATATTACCTAATTTCATGGGCAATCTATATGAGACATGGATGCATGTTAGTGGGGGCTTGTTAAAAAATAAGTTCACTGAAAGTGAATCTACTAGATAGCCATAGTAGCATGTCGAGAGTGGAAAGTTCTCAAGCTTACGATAGTACATATAATTAGTTCTTGGACTCGAGGATCCATAGTAACCTTATGTTTAGGTCCTTATGCTTTGACTTTTCTTAGACATCGTAGTAGGTCATTTGAGGTTGAGATTGAGCATGAGCTACTTAAGCATGAAGGTTTATGAAATCCAAAATAGGTTCATTTCGTTGTTGTTGTGAAGAATGAGAGCATCTCTTATGTATTCTATAATAATCAATTTCAAGAAATCTTTGTACAAGGTAGTATGGCAATTTGGAAAAAAATTTCATAAGTTGAGGTTATGAATGGGAATCGAACATTGGATGTAGATCCATAGTTATTGAGACTATTAAGGAACTGACAAATATTTGGCCCTAGTTCTCTTTTGGGAGATAGGAGACGGAAGGACTATATTTGCATGGTATGTGTAAATGGTTCATCAAGACATAATCTCATCTAATTAGTTGAGCTCCATGGGCTTGTTGCTAGGCATCGACCATGGCAATTGGGTGCTCTTCAATTAATAGAGATTAATTTAAACTAATTTAAATATTTAAATATTCAAAATATCACAATGAGTTGTGAGTCCATGTCTAATGAATGAATAAACCTAATGGATGACACATAAAAGCCTAGAAAAACTCTTATTTGATAGGAGAGATTTTCTAAGGAGTTAGAAAATCATACTCTAGGTGGTTTTATTGTAAGGAGAGAAAAGTGTTTGACTAGTTTTAGTTGATCATTTTAACTTGATTAATTTAAGTGTTGAGTTGATCAAAATAGTTTAAGGAGTTAAATTAGGTCAATTAAATTAAGAAGTTAATTTAATTGGTGTCATATGACAATTAATTAGTTAGCTTAAGGAGTTAAGTTAACTCAAGTTAACTTAAAAAGTTAAGTTAATTTAATTAAATTAAAGAGTTAATTTAATTAAATTGAGAATTAAATTTTGGAGGAAAATCAAACGGGAAGAGTCCATTTGAATTATGCAACTTGGCATTACATTTCATGAGATGAAATGTAAATGCTAATGTAGATATAAATGCACATTAAATGCAAATGCAAGTTGGGAAGTTGGCACACATAAATGGAGGGTTTGATGGAAGCCTCCAAAGGCTTCCATCCCCTCCTATAAATAAGCATGTGGTTGGCCACTTGTGTTTAGTTGGCATCCCTCACATTATCCCTCCAACGTGTGGTATAATTCATGTGTTGAATAACCACATCTGAAATTCTCTCCTCCCCTTTTTCTTTTCCGAAATCGCCACTCTTTTCATTGCCTTCTTTCTCTCTTCTCTAGCAAAGTGAGGTTGATTGAGAGCTAATCCTTGTTGTGTGGACTTAACATTAGAGGTTTAATAGTTGGGGAACTTAGAGTTTATTAGTGAACCAAGTTTTGGGCCAATTTTGATGCTACAATTAGGTAATTAAGGAGTTGAATTTTTTAGTGAATTTTGGCTTCTAGGATGCTGTTCCAGTGGTGAAAAAGTGAGCAATTTTTGCTAATTTTTGGAGCCTTAGAAGAGAAGCAACTGGACTAAGGTGTTGGAGCTTGTAGATCATCCATTGGAGGAGTCTTTGGAGTGATCTAGTTGATTCCTTTGAATCCATTGATCAAAGATAATTTTCAGCCTTCTAATCCTAACTTTTGGTATGTAGTTGATGCTTGGGAAGGAGATGATTAGTTTTATTTTTGCCTATTTTTGGTTTTATAATTGGATCCTAATCAATCCCCTTCTTTCAAGTAGATCCTGATTTGCCATATTTTTCTTCACACCTTAAACTCAAATAGTTCCCATAGATGATGCCAATTGATGTAAATATTTTACTAGCACAATGAGTCAACACAGGACAAACTCTTGCACACATTGGATAATTTTGCAAAACATATTCAGTTAGGGGAACCAAAAAGGTTTCCAGTGAAAACTCTTCGATGCTTAAGTCAGTTCTTAGGTTTTGATGGAAAAAAGGAATAGAATATTAAAAATTGCATTATGGTGCATGTCCACCTTCAAGAAATAAAATTTAGCTTACTTTTATGTGATATTATTCTTAGAGATAAGCATATCTTACACTTTAGCTATAAATGTTTGATTCCATTATATCTTTTTCCTTCCATTTTATCTTTATCAATTTAAATTCTCAAAATTAGGGGATTACGAGGAGATATAGGATAGCGTATTTGGCACTAAGTTTTGTTTTAGGAGCAAACCAACTTGGCTTTCAGAGTAGGTCAGCTGTGCCTTTAGAGCAAGCTAATTTTAATAGGTTAGCTTTGCCTTTAGCTTACTAGGTTACCTTCGCCTCTAGCTTACCAAGTTACCCTCACCTTTAGCTTAGTAGGTTAGTTTATGTAGCGGGAGTAGAACTAGTCTATGGTATCAAAAAGTGATTTGAAAAGTTCATATAGATGAATTCATTCTGGTCTTTTCAATTGAAATTATAGATAAAAGTTTTTGTAAGTTTGTTAGTGTAAATATCTTACCTACACAATGAGTCAACACTGGACAAACTCTTGTGCATATTGAATAATCTTGCAAGATAGTGTCGGTTAAGGGTGCTGGAAAGGTTTTCGATGAAAATCGTCCAATACTTAAGTTAGTTCTCAATTTAAAAAAGGGAATGGAATACTGAAAATTGTGTTCTAGTGTGTGCTCGTCTTAAAGAAATAAAATTTATCTTACTTTTATGTGATATTGTTCTTAGAGATATGTATACCTTAGATTTCAGCTACAAATCCGTGATTTGGTTATATCTTTTTCATTTCATTTTATCTTTACCCATTTAAATTCCTGAAAATTAGGGGATTATGCTGGGAATGGTAATTCCTAAAAATCAAGGGATTACATGGGGATATGGGATAGTGCATTTGGCGCTCAGCTTTATTTTAGAAGCAAACTAGTTTTACCTTCAAAGCATGTTAGCTTTGCCTTTTGAGCATTCTAGCTTTCTAGGTTATCTTCGCCTCCAGCTTACTAGGTTAGCTTTGCCTCTAGTTTACCAAGCCAGTTTATGTAGTGAGAGCACATTTAGTATGACGTTATCAATGTTCCCCTTATTTCATTGGGAAATTGTGGTAGTTAGCATTTAACTTACCAATTAAAATGTCTTTTCAGTTCTATACCAAGGGTTGCACATTGTGGGTTCTCACACTCTTTTTACCTTTTTTTTCTCCTGAGCAATTACTAGCATTTCTCTTGGAGGCTTCATTAACAACAATTTCATCAATGTTAATCTTGACCTTAACTTCAATAGCAAGATGCAATCCTATATCTTCAACAGTAATTTTATCAAAGGTTAATCCTAACCTTAATGTCAAAGGCTAGATGCAAATCCTACATCTTCAGTTGCAATTTCATTAAGGTCAATCCTAACCTTAATTTCAAAGGCTGATCTAAAGGCCTTTCAAGATCATAGAAAATCTCAACAGACATTTTTTCAATGCGAATCTTTGCCTTCACACATTTATCTTTCATATGTATGCGCTCGAATCCATTATTCTTAAGAATGTAAATTGTTGAAGGAAACAACTTTATTGATCACATAGGGGAATCAATTATTCAAAGGACCATGAGTCTAAGAAATGAAAGTCATAAATAAACAAGCACTAGTGTCAAGGAAAAATCTTTTTCAAGTGCAGGAGAAAGGAACAAACTTTTTCTTTTTCCTTGTCTTTCTCTTCTACTCGAGGTTTCTTAGTCGTTAATTGATCATCTCTACAATGTTTATGCTTCTCCACCAAATCTTTGTCCACTTTTATCTCTTTCAAATTGATGCATTTTTCTAGTTTCGACAACAAGTCATCAAAATCTAAGATAGATTTCTTAACTAAACTATCAAAAATTGGTCCTTTCCTCGATCCCCTAGCAAAGGTATTAACCAACATCTTTTGTGAGGTGGTTGATACTTTCTGGGCCTCAGCAATGAATCTCTTAATATAGCTATGTAAAAATTCCCCTTCTTCTTAGCATATGTTAAATAGGCTAAGGGGTGCTTTTTTATACTACTTGTTGCTAGTGAATTGATGGAAAAACATTTGGCTAAGTTGGTCAAAAGATTAGATGCAAGTAGCAGTAACTAAACCACTTTTAGGCCGTACTTGCAAAAGTGTTGACAAACACTCTACACTTAAGACCCTTAGTATATTGATGCAAGAATACGGAATGTTCAAATTTACAAAGATGTTCATTGGGATATGATAATCTTGAGTGATCTAATATGTTTATAGTGCAAAAGTTCAACGGAATGGACTTGGCCATGATCTCATCACTAAAAGTAACCCTTCTTCATTTGATGGTGTGCCTTCCAATAAGAGCTCTATACATTTTTTCTATCTCGCACCTGATCTTGACAACATTTGAAGGCAAATCTTGCTGTCTAACCATTTGGCTGGATAGAAAGAGAACTCTCTTGTTCCAAATCTCGTAGTCCTCGAGGATTAGGCGGTGTCGTGCCAACTCTCAAAATTGAATCTGGGTGTGTTTGTCTCGCATCTTGCAAAGATTGAGAAGTTCTCCATGGAATTTGCCTTGTTTGAGGAATTAGCCCATACCTAGCCATCACAACGAAAATAGTGATGGCTACTAGAATCATAAATTGTTCCGCGTTAAATTGAGTCATATTAAAATACGACTTTGTTGTTTGTTCATGTGAGGTCCCTGGGCTTGGGAACAGATTGAGCATCATCCTTTAATTTATGTTGTACATCTTGATTTGCCGTATCTTTCCTTATGCTTTAAACTCAAATAATCCCCACTAATGATGCCAATTGATGTATAGATATTTACCTACACAATGAGTCAACATTGGACAAGCTCTTGTGTACATTGGATAATTATGCAAAATAAAGCGGTTAGCAATGTCGGAAAGGTTTTCGATGAAAACCTTTTGATGCTTGAGTTAGTTCTCAGTTCCTAATGGAAAAAGGGAATAGAATATAAAAAATTGTATTATGGTGTGTGCCCGTCCTAAAGAAATAAAATTTATCTTACTTTTTTGTGATATTATTTTTAGAGATAAGCATATCTCAAATTTTGGCTACAAATCTGCAATTCAGTTGTATCTTTTTCCTTTCATTTTATCTTTACCAATTTAAATTCCCAAAAATTAGGGGATTATGTGGGGATATGGTAATTCTCGAAAATTAGGGGGTAACGTGGGGATGTGGGATAGCACATTTGGCGCTTAACTTTGTTTATGAAGCAAACTAGCTTTGCTTTTAGCGTAGGTTAGCTTTGCCTTTAGAGCAAGCCAGCTATGGTAGGTTAGCTACCAGGTTAGCTTCACCTCTAGCTTGGAAAGTTAGTTTATGTAGTGAGAGCAGAAGTAGTTTGGTGGTATCAATTTATATTCCAGATATATTCATGAACATATTAGATAAAAAATATTGATTGATATAGCAGAATATTTTTGCAAGCAAGTATTTAGTTGGATACATTCGGTATTTATTGGGAAATAGCATCTTAAAAAAAATTGCAAAATCATCTTAGTCACCAACAACAGGAACTTTGATGCGGACAATATATCCTTGGACTGTTTTTTGCCAAAAAAACACAAAGGAATTTTGAAATTATGCACGAAGTTGTTTATGGATGCATATTGATCGTATGTGGTTGCATCAATTTTGAGCTGATTGTGGTTTGCTAAATCAAATTATGCTGTAAAGATTGTTCCTTGGCAATTAAGTTGGTGTCAATTGAATATCGACAGACCTTATTTACTATGGGTGATGATTATAATTTGTAAACTATTCTGGATGAATAGCTTGCCGATTTTAAACTTTTTTGAATGATGGTGTAAATAGATGTTTGTTATGTAAGGAAGTGAATATTGTTATCAAGGCATGTATTCCATGTTGCTGGAATATGTAGTATCTTTCAAGACATATATTGTATTGAAACTTAATTATTCAAGACCAAGAAAACTGTGTACATATATCAAAAACTTGCTTGCATATATGAAAATTTTAGGGCTTGTAATTTTACCATGCTAAAGAGAAAACAGCTTGAAAATTGATAAATTCATACTGTGATAGTTGAATGAGATTAAGACGAGTTAAAACGACGTATGTTTTTCAACAATAAAAAACAATACAGCATTTGATTTGCTTAGTATATTTGTTTCAGCCAAAAATACTATCACATAGGAATACCTTATTTTTTGTTTTTAATACAACATTATGCAAAATTTATACTCAATGTGCTTAATATATTGGGTAAAAATATTTAACACAAGCTAAGATACATAATTGATGTGTTTTTATACTAATAGTTTAGAGGAAACATGTATACTACTGATTGGTAGCAAACTATATATATATGTAATAAGTTATGTTCCTTTTCACACTAGTGTAATACAAAATTGAATGTATTAATACATGATATTACTTTAATGTTGTAGCCATTGCTATCATTTATTACTTTAATAATTCTAAATCTAGAAATTCCTATTAAGATGATTGAATGAGGTATAAAATGAGTTAATTCAACGTGCTTTCAACAATAAAAAAAAGTAGCATATTCCGTAGATTTAGTACCCTTCTTTCAGAAAAAAATATTAACATATAGTAAAATGAATACCTTTTATTTTGTAATTAATAACATAGTGGGTAACATTATAGTTGATATATTTTAGTATATGTTAAATTATTTTGCCCTATATATTGAATCAAAATAGGTTATTAAATATATTCAGTGTAACTTTTGTACAATATAATTTTAAATGCAGAATATAAGATATCATACCATAAGTTTGAATATTAAACTTTGTACAATATAATATTATTAAATACAGAATATAGAACATAATATTAAATTGTGTTAATTTTTGTAAATATATTTGAATTTGACTCCTCTTAGATTTGTTCAATTAGCATAACATGAATCAAGTTATACGATAGTTTTGTTGACTAACAATAGCTCCCAAGACTCACTTCCTTGAAAAGAGGGAGAAAGAGTAATGTAGGCAGCGACCGTTCAAGAAATGTAGCGGTTGACCGACCTTTTTAGGGTAATATAAACCTTCCTTCTCAACTTTAGGATTTCGTCGTTCGTCCTTTAACGCTATGAAATTTATTCACCCTAAGGTGAGCTCTCATAAGGACTCGTCCACTATCGGTTTTTTTGGTTTTCTTTCTTCCAAGCTTTTTGACTGTTAGTTTTGTTGACTAACAATAGCAATTGCTATAGAATTAAAGTTGTATCATGTGTTGCTGTATTACACTAGTGTGAAGGAAAATAAAACTTGTTGGATGTAACTAGTTTATTGCCAATCGTAGGATACGTGCTAAAAGAACAAGGAAAAACAAAAATAGCAAAATAAAAACTAGAAACTAATTAATAGACATGCGTCCTTTAAATTACTAGTAACAAACACACGAATTATATGTTTTAGTGTGTCTATTGAATACTTTTATTCAATATATGGAACTAAAATAAGTTATAAACATTTGGCACAATATCGCATTACATACAGAACATAAGACACTCATTGTATATAAATTAATACTGTTTCATGAGAAGAAGTACTAAATCAATAAAATCTGGTACTATTTTTTATTGTTTAAAACATGTTGGATTTGATTTCTTTTAGTTCTCTTTGGCTATCATAACACGAATGATCTAGTTTTTGGATTATTTTATTATTGATTAATGACAATAATTACTACAACCGAAAGCAATGTGTTATTAGTTTTGGTGTTTTGCTATACTAGTATGAAGGAACATACTTATTGAATATGTGAATTTATTATCGACCATTAGCACGCATGCTTCTTTTAACCATTGGCACCAACACATGTTATCTGTTTTAATGTGTGTGTTGAATGTGTTCATGTAACATATTGACAAAAATAGGCAATAAAATAAATCAGTGGTCATAATATAATATTAAATATAGGTCATAAGGTATTCATTAGATAGAATTTGGTGCTTCTTTGTTGAAAAGAGGATACTAAATAGATCAAATGTGTTTTTCCCTTTTTTCTTTTTCTTTCTTTCCTTTTTTTTTTATCCATGTTGAAAATATATTGAATCTAGCTCCTTTTGGTCATCGTTCGACCATCAAAATATAAACTTATAATTATAATGTCATTTTCTTGCTGGCATGGAAAAATGTGTCAAAATAGGTCATTAAACACATTGAGTATAAATTTTGCGACATATCATATCAAATACAGAACATAACGTATTCATGTATCATATATTCATATATTAGCACTTTTTTTTTCTAAAAGAAGAAAATAAATAGAAGAAATGTTGTGTTATATTTTATTATTAAAAATATATTGAATTTCACTCTTTTTAGTCTTTGTTTGACTATCATAATATGAATTCCTAATTTTAGGATTGTTTTAGTGATGAATTATAGCAATTGCTACAATATTAAAATAACATCATGTGTTATTATCTTCAATGTTATATTATACTAACATCAAGGATAATGTAACTTATTGAATGAAAATAGTTTGTTACCAACCAAATACATGTACTTCAGCTAAACTATTAGTATCAAAGCACATTAATTATATGTTTTAGTGCCTAAGTTAAATATTTTTCCAAAATATATTGAGTTAAAATCACATCGATTACAAATTTGGCACAATATTGTATTAAATATAGAACATAAGTTATTTATCGTATTATAAGATGAACACCTTTTTCCTAAAAAGAAGGTACTGAATTGATTAAATAGAGTATTTCTTTTACTGTTGAAAACAAATTGAATTTGACTTCTTTTAGTCTCAGTTGATTATCATAACACATATCACTAGGTTTAAGATTGTTTTAGGAATGAACGGCAACAAATTCTATAATATTAAAGTACGTTCATGTGTTATCTGCTTCAATATAGTACTATATGGGCTAGTTTGGTATGATTTTTAAGTTATTTTATGATTAGTTATCATATGATAATTTGTGTAATTATTTATCATTGTGCTATAGTCTGGTTTGCATGATTATTTTTATGTTAGTTCACATGATTGTTGGATATTATGTTTGGTTCAACATTAAAGCATCTTGATTTCATCTTGTAAATTATCTCTTTGTCCCTTACTCAAATATAAAATTCATAATTTCAAAAATTAAAGGGTAAATGGATAATTTCAACACAAGGAGTAGACTTGTGGATAAATAATTCCATATGGGGCTGTAGGTTAATTTATCATGAGCACTACACATATAAACACGGGTTTTTGGCATTCGTGCAGGATTGAGTATTTATTATTATTCTAACCAAATGAATGATAATTTGGGACAAAGACACTTTATCCTACCAACCAAACAAGCCCTATTAGTATAAAGGAGCAAATAATTCATTGGATATAAATAGTTTGTTACCAAGCATTAGTTACCCTATTGAGCGAAATAGGCCATAAAATACATTGAGTATAACTTTTTCATAATGTGGTAATACAGAACATAAGGTATTCATTGTATATAAGTTAGTACATTTTTCTAAAATGAAGATACTTAATAGATAAAAAATGGTGTTATTTTTTATTATTGAAACCATAGTAACATAAAAATATTAGTTTTAAGATTATATTCGTATTAGCAAAGTAAAAAGACAACTCCCAAAGTTTTTCGTACTACATTTTTAATGATTAGTATTGCATATGTAAATTTTGATAGAATATATATCTTGAAGATACTGTATCTTTAAGCAACCAATAACATATACTTTAATAACCAGTTTTTTTTTTTAAATATTAGTGGAAGTAAAATAACTTGTCTATTAATGAAATTCTACGAAATTTTGAGCAAAACGACAAAGAACTACTGAAACCACATAGATCATAATGTTAGATATTGCTCCCTCTCAACCTAAGAAGCTCTAATGTTGGATGCCTTGTTTAGGATAACACCTTCATATTTCACCGGGAACCACTTCATTACGTCCCCATTGGTGACCCCATGTTGGATTCCAACATGAGACTTACGTCTATGATGACGGCCAACACAATAATCAGGTCATTTCAAGATAATATAGAAGTTCATACCATAAATACCAGTTGATCAATATGCTGATGAATTCCAAAACCAGAACAACTAGTATTATTGAAATTCCATCTCAACAGTTCATATTCCTTGACCTTCAAGCTACGCTCAAGGAGTTGCTTTGCCTTTTCGCCTCTAACTGGGACATAGCAACCAATTTTTCATTACACCTGACCTTAAAAAACCATACAGTGTATCTTGCTTTAGAAAAAACAATGGTTTGGCCATTGAGTTGCTCTAGCATCTTCATAGCCCTGGTGAGACGATCTCCACTTTCACTAATGAATATGTTGAGAACGACATTCTGCACCTTGATCTTCCTCATAGGATTAGATAGTTTCTTCTCTAAAGCTGCGGCAACGCTGTGGTTGGAGAGAAGGCGTGATGACAACATGGTCTGTGGGGGAGATGAGTTACCATCTCTCATATGAAGTACCTCAATAACCAACTTCTATATAAATTAGGTAATAGGTAATAGGTCAGTACAAATATCTGCCTAATAGTTGAAAAAGAGCAGTCCTTCACGATTTCTTCCTAAGCTAAATAATAGTATGATATGTTCGTATATTATAAATGACATAATACAAATTATACAATACAAATTATTTAAATAGTAATATAGTACAGTTATAAAGACTTCAAATTAATTTGTCCTTCACCCACGAAAAATCTTGACTGCTATAGTATGTGCGTGTATGTGATCTGATCTATTTCAATAGATTATGGTCTTCCACACATACTCTTTTTATTGATTAAGGAAAAATAAAAGAAACAACTTCATACAACTTTATTAGATTTCTAGCTTTAAAAATTGACACGATATATAATTTATCATTATAGATACAACTCCCTACTGGTTGAATTTGAACTCTTTATCCACTTGTAGGTATTGATGCAACTTAACTTAATGCATCAACAAACCTAAAAAATTGGAGATACAGAAATATACAAAAGAAAAAATACAAAGAAACCTTAAAGAATGCAAGTAGACCCAAAATATAATTTTATTTTAAATTGTCAACAATATTCTGTAAAGGGATTATATTAATATTGATGCAAAATAAAATCTCACACCAAAAAATCCAAAACTAGAACAATCAAAATTCTTGAGCAAAGAAGAAAAATGCCAGATTTTTAACCGAAAAAGCTATAAATAATAGAAAAAAAATATTTTTAATAACAGAGAGTCCCCCTTTTGGGGATTTTACATTGATATATTTATACACCAAAATCCCTCCTCCTATATTGGAGGTGGTTTTCCCAATATCTTGAACATCTAAGTCCACTAGCTTGGTAACCACCCATTTCTTCAAATCTGCCATGAGTGGGAATGTGGCCTTATCCAAATCTTTCATTGAGTGAAGGTCAAACTACCTTAGTCATCTATCAGCTCATCTTTCAAATTTCAACTTGAATCCTACACTATCTCAGGCTTTAGCTCGGCTTATCGCACCTCTTCAGGTTTTAGCTTGACTTATCACACTTATATAGGCTTTAGAGCGGCCTATCCCACAGCTTCAGGCTTCAACTCGGCTTATCACTCCTGTTTAGGCTTTAGCTTGGCTTATTGCACCTTTTAGGCTTTAGCTTGACTTACACATTGCTTAAGGCTTTAGCTTGACTTATCGCATCTCTTCAGGCTTCATCTTGGCTTATCGCACTGCTTCAGGCTTCAGCTTGGCTTATCATGGTCAAGATGATGGCTTCAACGACATGGTTTGAACTCAATCCACATCTTTCTAGTCATAGCTTGGCCACAGAATATTTGAGTTTCAGTTTGGTCATAGGCATACCATACCAAATATATATGTATATATAAACATATAAAGTTGAGTCCTAGAATCTTTGGGAAGTTTTCTTACTATTTGTAACCTCTTTTCTATTATTTTTGTAATTGCCTCTCATATAAATTTTAGAATTACCCTTTCTCGTGCTTACTAGATGCCTGCAATCTTGGAACGATTGGTCTTCTGCTAGGTCATATAGGTGAGGCTTCTATGCAAACCTTGCTAAGTCATGCTTCTTGCTGTCTCCATCATCAACTCTTTTCTTAAGCACCAACTCGAACAACCTTCAATTTGGTTTAAGTGCCCTTAACTTGGCTTCCTTTATGGGACAATTATTTGGCTGATTTTTGGGCCTCAACTCGGTTAACCATCATGCTAGGCTTTCTTTCCTTAGTATGGGCTTAAAACTCCTTTGCAGGATGTAGATCGGATCTAAAAGGTTTAGACTTGAGGCTTGTATCATCATACTCCCCCAACTTCATTAACTCAAAAACTTATTTTTCAATTGAACGACGTAAATTTACAGAGCTATTTTCTCCTAACTTGTTTGGTGCCTTCAAGAGTTCTCTTTTGTCAGAGACACTTGTATCTATTTTGTCAGAGACACTTGTATGTAGTGTAATCGGCAATGTGCTTTTAGAGCCACCCTCATGATGGCTTCTCAGTCAAGGCGTATGCTTATAAGTGGCCTTAATCCTTTGCCACACTTAACAACACGTGGAGGTTGAGATCTTTCACATGAAAAGACATTATTTCTTCTTTAGGAAACCAAACTTACGACGACCTTTCTACCGTTAGCTAGGTGTCGTACCTACCTGATGATTTCCAGCCATTAGATTTAGTTAATAAAATCGTAATCACTGAAGAAGTAAGAATGGTAAGAATAGAAAAATACAAATATAATCTTACAAGAAAATTGAGAGAAAAAGAGAAATTGCTAGCTTTGACTAGTGATTTCTTCATTTAAAATGCTGAACGATTGAAATTTGAAAATATGCTGGAGCAAAAAAAAAAAAAAAGCGAGTCAAACTAGTGATTTTTTTTTATTTTAAATGATAAATGTGCCAATAAGTAGCTAGAGATTTCTTTGTTTAAAACATGTGCCAAACTAGCATTTTATTTGTTTGAAATATAAAATTTTCTAATATAATATTTTTTAACATTCAATTAAAATTTAAATGTATCTAATATAATATTAATTAAATAACAAAGTAATTGCCATTTGAAATAGTGACTAGTAGTGGTGGTGTGGCTTGTAGGTAGCTATTTCTTTGGCTTAATTCAGATATACTTATGCCTTCAATTAAATCTTTAAATAGATATAAATAATTTAAATATTTAATAACGCAAATTAACTAATCGTTCTTTGACATGGCCACCAGTGTTATTATGAATACTATTGATATAATAATATTTAAAAAAATGTAAGTTATCGCTTTGTGAGATGGTAATTATGTAATAATATTAATTTTTATCATTATGTAACACATAAAAAATAAAATATAATGAATATATTAATATTTGAATAAAAGAAATTAAACCAATTGAAGAATAAAGTTAATCAACATAATAATTGTTGGTTGAATTTATAGTTAATATACTCTAATGTTATTATTATTAATAACAAGTAGTAATAATTAATTATAAAATTAATTATTAATTAGATATTATAATATTTGTTTGATTGCTTTCTTTTTAATGAAATTATATAGTTCTTTTTGTTAATTAAATTATGCATTTGATATAAATTCATAGATTCACGTATTTGGATATTTGTATATTTATATCTAAATAATTATTATTTAGTATGAATATAAAAAATTAATTCAAATATGGATAAATTTACTAAAATATTATTAAATCTGAATAATTTTAATCAAATATAGATATGTCCGAATTTGAACGATATCCGACGAATACGGATTCAAATATTATTTTTAAATATCCATTAAATCCATATTCGTGTTTGAATATTTGAAAAGTTAAATGAATACGAATATGAAAAGAGTGTATTTGAGGATAAATGGTATGACAATTAGTTGAAACTAAAGTATATGAATTTTATCTCATATTTTAATTATTTTTTTCAATTAAGTCGCTACTCAGTGGAGCGACTTCTGTTAAAATTTTTATAATATTAGTCACTACTTTAAGTAGCGAGTTTTGTTAAAACTTAAAATTTGCATAAGGAAAAATTTAATAGTATTAATTACTAGTCGAAGTAGTGACTTTTTCTATATCCCAACTTTTATACTGCAGGAGTGGTTTTATATTTAAAATAATTTTTAATACCATTAGTCGCTAGTCAGAGGAGCAACTTTTGTGTTTTTGTAACTCTGCCACACTTTTTGTTGCAATAGTATTTTTATATTTAAAATTTACAAATCCCATGTGTTTGTAATATTTTATTATTATGTGAGCGTATTTTTGACAATATTTCCCAATGTGTTGTCAGACTTACATCTAGGTTCATACAAAAAAATTGAGTGGAAGCTTTTTATTAGCGAACTATTGTCAGGTAGGTACGACGGTACCTGATGGTAGGAAGCCTGAACTTACTAATAGGGTCATTCTTTCACCATACATTTTTTTCCCATGTCTCTCTCTGGCTTTTTCTCTTCTTTGTGTGACCATCTCTCTTGCTTGTGCCACCATATCAACCTCATGGGGAGTTTTCTCCCACAAAATTAGATGAATTTAGGCTCCATATAATTTCTTGCATATTTATATATTTTTTTATTTACGATTTGCAAAATCGTAGTTTTCACCATTTTCTTGGGCATTGTCTTGAATGATCTTTTCTCCAATGATGTTTTCCTCCTCCATTCAACTTCGTACCAAACATTCAACTTAGCAATCATGCCCCCAATCATTCTCCAAACATAGATTTTTCAAATTCTTCTCTTAGCATAGATCGTGACACCATGTAGGAAGTTGAACATAGTATGATGGCCCTTGACACCAATTAGCATTTTATGAAATTTATTACTCTAGGATGACTAGGCATATGAGTCTCAGGAAATCATGGGGTTCCTCCTGAGTTCAGGATTGTAGTACTCTGATTTAGAGATTGGCCTCATCTTTCCCCTATAGGATTTCTATACTTTTATTCTAAACAGATGCATGGGGGGTTTAAGGTTTCCTATCTTTGAGCTGTTTATGTTAGTTCCACAATATTTAAATATTCCCTTAAACAAATTTACTCCTAATATGAAAAAAATAATATCTAGGGCATAAAAGTAAAAGAAAATAAAATGATCCAATTAAATAAATAATAATTAAATATAGATCAATGAGCTAGATAAATTAAGCTCATCAAAAAGGGCACCCAAACCCAAGTAGACTGAAACTTATTGAGCATTTAGATGCTATAAATACTCTAAAAGTCAAAACGAACATACAAAATTATTTACAAAAATTTCAAACTTTGACTCTACACAACCACATTCTAAGAGCAGAAACCATACCAAACTTGCTAATTTCTAAAGAAGACCACAACTCTATTTCTGTGTAGCATCATTTTAGCACCATCTTTTTGAACTCCCAGTTGAAGTGAGGAACATTGAGAATGCAGATGAGATTTAGAGCTTGAGATTCTAGTACCTAGGTTGCACCACAAGGTTGAGAATGTAGAAAATAACCTACTTAAAGCTTAGTCCTATTTAGTACTAAAGCTAACACTGGAAGTGCATCTACCACCAGAAGAGGCACCTGATACTAGGCTCCCCTTAGAGGACTAGTATCATAGATGACTTAAGTGAAATTGGGGGTACTATTGTAGAATTTATCCATACCAGTTGTGGCCAAATCAGTCGCTTAGTATATAATAGTGCACCATCTTTAAGAGCAACCCCAGTCCTCTAGCTAAGGTCGGGAAGCTTGTCATCCCTAAAAATGACAAAATAAAGGAAAAGCTAAGTTAGGGACACTGCCCCTTCTCTGCCTTAGTAAGTTGATGTGCATTCATCTATCCAAAGTAACTTATCCTGGTGATTGCTGGCTACAACTGAAGTTCAATCTCACTAAATCATACTTTATTGCTCATTAGAAGTAAGAAGCTAGTACATTTAGTTAGCTATCACGTTTTTGAGATGCAAAACCTTTTGCCTAGCTATCTTGGCAAAGTTGCTCTCTTCGAGCACAAACATCGCTTGCTTGCTAGAGTTTGATGGCATGATGGGTTCTTAGGAGCATTTGGATAATTTTCTTACAAGGTTGGAGCTTAACAATCTGGGTGAAACTACTTACAACAAAGTGTTTCGCACTATCCTCACCAAGGATGCTCTGATATGGTTCAAATAGATGTCAGTTGGATCCATCATGGGTTGGGAGCAACTGCTGCAACATGTTTTCCACAACTTCTTCATCAACCTCAAGTACCCCATAACAGTACCTTACCTATTTTGTTAGGCAAAAAGATGGGGAGTATTTGAGAGATTACATCAACTGCTTTGTCCAATTAGAGCACGAGATCCTTTACATCAATTAGGAGCACGAGATCCTTTACATCAATTAGGAGCACTTGCCTAAAATCATCTAACAAAACCTAAGGCATTTGAAATTTCAAGAGTCTATAGTGAGAAAGCCATTAGCCACTCTTGAAGAACTCCTTATCCAAGTAGAGCACATCTAAATTGAGGATACAATAATTCTATAGACAGCCAACATGTACAAAGTATGAGATGAAGGAGGCAAGAAGCTAGGAGACTATTTGCATTGTCCTCCTAAAGAATTCTTAACATACACTATCTTATGGCATCTAAGATGGATGGACATCTTGGTCATGGTGAAACAATGAGGTCTGATCTAATACCCTTCAAAGATAGTGGACAATCTAAAGAGGCAAAAGTATAAGAAATGTATCCACTGTGACCTTAAACATACTACCAAGGAGTGATGACACCTGAAAGGCAAAATTAAGAGACTAATCCACTAAGGATACTTGGAGTGAAAGTAGGAGATAGATTACGATCCATAAATTAAAACCAAAATAAGGAAAAATTAAACTAGTTATCTCTATTTTGAGAATCTATCTACATGCCTTAAATTAAGATTAAACACT
Organism: Jacaranda copaia; assembly: GCA_014898725.1. Classification (NCBI taxonomy): domain Eukaryota; kingdom Viridiplantae; phylum Streptophyta; class Magnoliopsida; order Lamiales; family Bignoniaceae; genus Jacaranda; species Jacaranda copaia. The sequence continues at coordinate 265,756 of JACGDI010005657.1, forward strand.
AGAAAATTACCTTTGAAGAAGAAATCAAAGAAATCAAGTAGATCTCTTAAAGGACATCTCCAAATGAAGATCAAGACGCTTCTCTACCTTGATCCGATTTCTCCACACTAAGGCCTCCAAAAACTAAAAACTTTTGCATACAAATTCACCACTAACACAACTTCTTGATGGATGAAACAATGGAGAAAAATAGCTCCAAATCGTCACCTAAACAAGTTTCAAAATTGACTACTTTGATGGTTCAATCACCAATCCTAAGTTTCCCAAGTGTGAAACCTTTAATGAATAGTCCACACACCTAGGAAGGTCTCTCAATCCACACACTCTTTGCTAGATAAGAGATGAGAAAGATGATGATGAAGTTGGTGGCTTTTGGAGAAGGAGAGAGGAAAAAGAGAATTAAGGAGGAAGTTATTTAACATATGAATTACATTACCTATTTGGAGGGAAAAATTGGGAGCATGAATATCACACCATATGGCCGGCCATGGGTGTATTTGTAGGAGGGGATGGAAGCATTTGGCTTCCAGCACACCTTCCACACACATGTGCCAACTTGCTAGATTCTCATCTAGCTTGAATTTGCATTTGTATTTCATTTCATAAATTGAAATGCTAACTTGCATAATTCAAATAGACTCTTCCAGTTGATTTCCCTCTAAAACTTGAAATTTCTATTTAATTAAATTAACTGTTTAATTTAATTAATTTAACCTAACTCCTTAAGTTAATTAACTTAACTCTTTAAGTTAATTGAGCTAACTTAACTCCTTAAATTAACTTGATTAATCAAAATGTCATATGACACTAATTAACTTAACACCTTAATTTAATTGGCCTAATTTAACTCTTTAAATTATTTTGATTACTTTAACACTTAAATTAATCAACCCAAAATGATCAATTGATAATTAGTTAATTTCATCTCTCTCTCTCTCTGAGCAAAAACGCCTACTAGGTAATTGTTTAACTTAGAAATTTCCTCATATCAAATAAGAGTTTCCATAGGCTTTTGTGCGTGATCCATTATGTTCATTCATTCATTGGACATAGGCTTACAATTCTTTGCGATATTTTGAATATTAAAATATTTAAATTAGTTTAAACTCATTTAAATTGGTAACTCTTTCAATTAATCACTATTAATTGAAGAGAACCCAATCTCTATGATTGATGTCTAGCAACAACCCCATGGAGCCCAACTATTTGGATGGATGAATTATATCTTGATGAACCATTATAGCTTATGCCTACCATTGAAATATGGTCATTCTATTTCATATCTCCCAAAAGAGGCTTTGGGCAAGATATTTGTCGGCTACTTAATAGCCTCAATAGCTACGTTTTTACATCTAATATTTAATTCCACTTTATGACCTTAACTAAGGAAAACCTCATTTTCCAAATTGTCATACTACCTTGCATAAGGATTTCTTAGAATCAATCATTATAGAATACATAGGAAATGCACTCATTTTTCATAATAATAAGAAAATAGATCTCATCTTGGATTTCACAAATCTCTATGTTTAAGTAGCTCATGTCCAATCTAAACTCTGGATGACCTGCTACATGGTTAGGGTAAAGCATAAAGACCTAAACATAAGGTTACTATAGATCCTCAAGTTAAAGGACAAATTATATGTACTATCATGAGCTTTGAGAATACTTGACTACTGACTTGCCATTACGACTATCTAATGGATTCTTTAAGTAGGACTTTAGGGAACTTGTTCTCTAACAAGCATCTACTAACATACATCCATGTCTAACATAGATTGCCTATGAAACGCGGCAATATCCAACCTCTTGGAGTATGCATCATTAGTGTAAGTTTATTCAAATCTTAGATGCCTCTTCTCGTAAGATTATATGAATTGGAATGCTTAAAGTTATGACTTTACAAACTTATTTCATGATCACCATATGCATGACCAAGTCCCACAATGTTGTATGATTTATGGGCTTCAACCAAATGTAAATGAAGTATAAAAATTATAAGATTAATATGGCCATTTTATAAGATATCATTCAATCAAGATTGTCTCACAATTGAAGTAGTATTTACTTGCCAATTCTGATTGGTTATGAGATACTATTCCAACATGGAGGACCTGTAGGAGACAACTTTTCAAATATAAGAAAGCCACTGGCATGGACAGCAAGGTAAATACAAGCCCATATAGACCCAATAATGGGAATACATGAACTGCGTCTTCCATTCCCTAGCTTCATTTTTGAATAGGGAGACGTGGGCCCTAGTGATCTTTGCCTCTTTTGCTAATTCTAGGATAAAGAAGACCCTGGTAGACAATAGGATTTCAGTGAACATTACCTTCCATGATGCCATCCTTCATCTTGCACTACAAAAAATAATCAATATAGTGGGAGTTATTTAGTGGGGGTTATTCAAAC
>JACGDI010005657.1:268270-312622 GCA_014898725.1 Jacaranda copaia
GTTTTTCCCCTAATTTTTTTTCCTTCTCGCGGGTTTTCATTCTCACATTCTCTCCAACCATTTTCTACGAAAGAAACCCTCCCATTGTTGTTACATTCTTCAATCTAAATCAAGAGTAGGGTTTATTCTTTAGAAACTTGATCATGGGCACGTGAAAATCACAGGTATGAAACCTCTCTCTCCCTCTCTCCATCTCTATCTCTATCTATAATCTCTTAGAATTAGGGTATGATAAAAAATTTGGGAAATCAAAATTTGTTCATTCGTTTAATTTCTATTATTGCGTTTCTTTCTTCATCCTAAAAATTTGAGTGTGCTGAGGCTCTCAGTGCAAGGAAAACTGAGAAGAAACATTAAGACTTTGGAGAAGAAACAGTGAGACTTTGGAGAAGAATAGTGATTAGTCTGAGGACACCGGTTAACCTTGGCTCTAAAGTCTATCTATAACCTTCTTGCTTTTTGTTTTCATATAATTTTTGTTTCTCATTTTTGGAACACATATATTGGTTCTACTTAGAATTTTCTGTTTAATTTCTATGTTATAGAATAACTCTTTGTTAAATTCTTTAGACTTTGGCAAGCCTATGTATTTCTATGTATATGTACGTGTATGTAATTCCTAATTTTTGTATTTATGCTTTACAAAATGTAAATCAAGTATTTCTATATGCTTTACTTTCGAAAACCAAGTTTACTGAACCTTCGAACTATGCCTTCTGAATCCAAGTCCATTGAACCTGAAGTACATTATATAATGGTATGAAACTGTGGTGAACTTGAACCAATGCCAGAAGTTGTTTTGAATGGAATATGTAGTTATATAAGTGTGCATTACAACCAAAATGTCGTTTTTCTTGTTAAAAGTTTCTATTGTTCTTGGACCCAGCTACTCATCCTTAGAAATTAAATATAAATACATACATATATATGAGTGTGCGTGTGTATGTGTGTGTGTGTATATATATACATATGAGTTGTAGTTTTGTCAGGGAAGAGGCAATGCTTATTTGGGGACATCAATGTGTTTCCTCTAGTGGTTTGAACAGAATACTTAAGTTATATAATTGAAAATATTTACATGGATACTTGAGCTGTATTAGGGATGTTGAATTATTGAGAAATCTGAAATCCATGTTTGCTGAGTTTTGCTAGCACATGAGATCCTAGAAATTTTATTTATTTCACATGGAATATCATATCAAGTGGATAATAGATCAAATTTAGACTATTTCCATATTTTATTATCATCCAATGATAACAATGGATGGACAATGATTATTGCTAATAGTAGAACTCCTTTGCCCTTTTCTAGTATTAGGTAGAAAGATAGGAATGCTTTGTTCATTTCTAAAGAAATTTCCTAGATCAACCTTAGTCTTCACATGAACCAGCCTTTGGAAATTGTTCTTGAAATACCTAATGCCCCAAGAAATTGCTTGTGTATAGCTTGTATTGCTTTCATTATTCACTCCAAAATCTAAGTCCCTATAGTTCAAATATGCAGCTTTAGGATTCTTAGAAACATATAGAGTTACATACTTGTAAAGCCTTCTGATCTAATTGATATACCTTTGATCACCCACCTTATGCTCATTTGAATGTAACAAATGGACAAAATTTATTTCCTGCTTTCCATAATCTCTTCAAAGTTCAAACTGATAATTCAATCACAAAGGCCCAAAAACTTTGAACATTCTGTGAATGGGTATAATATAATTTCTGTCCCACATTAATTTGGGCTCAGTTTTTGGAGTTTTATTATACAAATGATCCCACTCCATTACAGTACAATGAAGAAGATAGAATTCTGCATTTATCATGTCTTAATGGTTATATCTAATTAAAAAAGATTTCACTACTAAACTCTGAAAGTGCCAATTTCAAGATTATCATGTGTAATCCAATGAAATATTGCATATTTAAGCATAATTGAGAACAAAAAGAATTATAATTTGTAATTGTAGAACACTCATAACTGTATAACCAACCAAGTAAAAAACAAAAGAAGATCCCCTTGAGCTACATATATACATACATCTGTATATATAGGCATGGGTGGAGGAAGAGGGGGTTACATGGGGTTAGTAGTGGTGGGGACAAAAAAAGTAGGTACAAATGAGGGACGAGTGAGTGAAGGAAAAATTAAAGCTAAAAAGCAAAGCTAATAATGTGAAAGACTTTAGTTGCTTTTAAATTCTTGTACTCATTGTTTGTAGTAGAAATAAATCCTGAAGAGAAAAAGTTAATAAATTGATTGAAGCAGAACATTAGCTATGTTAAATTCATACCACATAGAAGTTTGACTAAGTAATATTAAGTAATTAAGTATTAAAGAAATAGCATGCTATAGGTTTTTTTTGCCAATTATTTTTCAGGAGGATAAGGATGTTTTTATGTGAATTACAAACTATCCTCTGCTTTTGCCATGTTGAAGACCAGCATAGGGTTTGAACGTAAGTATACATAGCAAATAAATTGATCCTAACTAGAATATTGTGAAATAGAATGTACCTCACCCAGTCAGAAACTGTTGCTCCTTGAATGTTGTCACGGTAAGGTAAATAAGGTTTGACATCCAGGATAGGTTGTAATAGAATCAAAGTACTAGGTTGTTTTCCACATAATCCCACATGACTTCCAAATTTTCTTGTTTATAAAATAGCTACTAATAGAGTTATAGAGAGCTTACAGTTTTATCAAAAATAATAAAGCCACAGTTAAAGTCTAGAAATAATTAATATATTAATTTACAGCCTATATCTCCACCTAATTATTTATTAGTGTCTGCTTTGAGTATATTTTATGACTAATTAGTTGGCCATCCTTTTTTTCTATTAGTTAGAATATTATTTAGCTAATAAAGATGAAGCTGCCAAGTGTTTGTTGCTTGGAAAAGGTTATGAATGTGTACCACCAAGACGGCCTTGTGCTTATGTTGCTCTTCTTCTTTTCTTCAGTTTTAACTTTGTTGGGTTTGTCTTGGCAGAAAAAAGGATTTGAAAAGTGGCAGTTGCCCTAGTACATGCATCTTATTTATTTATAGGGATAATTTAAAATTATAATTCTTCTTATTGTTAAATTATTATTTTAGTCAGATAAAATTAATATATATTATTAGTAATAATATAAAATTTATATCACTTAATAAGTGTCATGAACGACAACTTTGATATTATTACTTTTTCTATCATTAATATTATTCTTTTTTAAGTGTCTTTCCACTAGTATATATATATATAGAACCTCAGGCTTGGAAGTGTTCTTATTTCCTTATTTATTTCCTGTCTGCTTCATAAATATAAAGCTGCTATTGGAATGGTGATACAGATGAGGCCTACTCTATCAATTGGCAAAGAATTTATAAGACCAATGGTTTCAGATGGCTAGAAGAGGCCCTATTCTCATGTTCCCTTTTTTATTGTGAAGAACTTTAATTCTCTGTCTTATTATCAACTAGGAGCAGCCTTTCATGTGAATTATGCAGTGAATCCAATTGTCTTTGTGGATTCTTGCGTTGGGTTAAATTGGATAAGGCAGTTATGTGTATGGTCATTTTTGCAATTGATTTAACTAGTGAATTCATTTCAATTGCCCATTAATTATCTGTGCTATATATATTGTTGCATGCATGTTTATTTACTAGTGTTGATGAATATTGAATTAGGTAATATATTTACTACATGTATATGCATGTAAATTGGTGGGAATATTGAAATTATAATTATTTGAAATTTACAAGGAATAAAAATTATTATTTGTCAGTCCATGATCTTGTACATTCGAAAGTCGAAACACAATAGATTAGTTATGTATTAACCATAGGAAAATAAATATATATAGAAAAGAATAATCATTGGCTATTGATTGGTTGTAGTGAGAGTTAGTTTTAAGAACATCTACATTGAATTTTTTTTTTGTTTATCATGTATTTAGTAATAAATTTAAATTAATATATATTGTTTGTGTCTAGGAAGCACCATTATAGTTGTGATTTTCATTAATTAACTTTTGCATCTACAAAAGCAAGGGAACTATTGTTGATTGTTGGCAAGTATTTTTGTTTATTTATAAACAATAGTTTTGTTTTATAAGTATATATAACGCTTTTTCTTTGTAATTTTCTTTTAAAACCTTGTGTTTTTTGAACTTAGATACTTTATAATGTCGATCAACAAGTCTTGGATTACCAAGCCACGCAATACAGTTGAGTACTTGGATAGTTTGGATAAGTTTTTAGACTTTGCATTTGCAAATGCTAGTGTTGAAAATGCAATTAAATGCCCTTGTCCAAAGTATGACTTTATGAAATGGTAGAGTAGAGATGTAGTACATGACCACTTGATTTGCAAGTCTTTTCCAAAAACTTATGAAATTTGGACTTTTCATGGTGAAAAAAATTGTGCAATGGCCTCCTAGAAATATAGATATTGAGCAGGAGGCAGTGCATCCAAATAATCCTACGGAAATGTTGATCAGTGAAGCATTTGGGTTTTCAAGACAGCAGGTCACTGAGTCTAACACACCACAACAACCAGTGGGTGCATATTAAACTCCAAATGATGAGTCTAGTAAGGGTTGTGAAGACCTTTACTAGTTACTCTAAGATAGAAATGAAGAATTATATTAGGGTTGTAAGAAATACTGAAAGCTAGAATTTTTGGTGAAATTGTACCACATTGAGTGCTTGTGCAAAGTGAGGGATAACACAATGACAATGATATTAGAGTTGTTGAAAGATGTATTTGAGGATGCAAAGATCCCAACTTGTTTCTATGGGGCCAAGAAAGTTATTATTAACTGGGTCTTGACTATACCCAAATACATGCATGTCCAAATAATTGTATGTTATATTGGGGAGAAGATATAGAAAGGAAAGAATGCAAGAGATGCCATACCTCTAGATGGAAGTCAAATAGTTAAGGAAGTAGAGAGAATGTTTTAGGATGTCATAGAAAGAAAAGAAAGAAACCTACAAAGATTTTGTAATATTTTCCATTGAAACCAAAGCTTCAAAGACTGTTCATGTGTTCTAAGACACCTAAGGAAATGAGATGACATGCTTTAGAGAATAATAAGGATGGGTTGATTAGGCACCTAAAAGATGCTGAGGCATGAAATTTTTTTGATAAAATGAACCTTGAGTTCGCTTCGGATCCCAAAAATATTCGGCTTGGCTTGGCTACTGATGGTTTCAATCATTTTGGAACAATGAGCACTAGCTATAGCATTTGGCTAGTGGTTTTGAATCCATACAATCTTCATCCTTGGATGTGTATGAAATAATCCTCTTTTATGCTCTCAATGATCATTCCAGGTCCACGATGCTCAGGAATAGCATAGATGTATACTTACTACCTCTTATTAAGGAGTTGAATGAGTTGTGGAGTGAAGGAGTGGAAACATTTGACTCCTCAATGAACGAAAAATTTAGAATGCGAGCAGCTCTTTTGTGGATAATTACTCATTTTTCCCAGTTTTGGTACTGTTTCGGGCTGGAATGCACATACTGGCCTTGCTTGCCCCGCTTGTAACTTGATGTAAAGCCTTGTCGACTCCCTTTTAGTAGAAAGTGGTGCTTTATGGGCCATCGACATTTTTTGGGAAGAAATCATAGATTCAGGTTGAATCGGATGCACTTTAATGGCAATACAAAGGAAAGAAATCCACTGATCAGACTATCTGGGTCTGAAATTTTAAGGCAAGTGGAGAATATTAATGTTGCTTTTGGATCTATACCTAGGAATAGTGATGGAGAAAATGGATCTAAGAGTAAACGGTCTAGGAGAAAAAATGCCAAAGAGAGAGAAGTTTAGCAGTGGAGAAAGAAGAGTGTACTTTTTGAACTTCCTTATTGGGAGTTTAATTTGTTGCATCATAATCTAATTGTTATGCATATTGAAAAAAATATATGCAACAATATCTTATACACTTTTCTAAATGAGAAAAAGAAGACAAAGTATAATCGTAAGCTTGTAAATATCTAAAAGCGATGCATATAAGATGTGATCTTTGGCCAGAAGAGAATGGTAAATGTCCACTTGCATCTTTCACAGTTCCAAATTAAAGAAAAAACTGTTTCTCAATACTTAAAGAATATCAAAGTAGTGGATGGCTACTCTAGTAGTGTCTCTCGATGTGTTGATTTGGAACATAAAAGGATCTTTGGCTTGGAAAGCCATGATTGCCATATCATTATGGAGCAATTTTCGCCTTTAGCCATTCATAATGTGTTGCCAAACAATGTGGCTGCAATGTTGATAGAATTTTCTTCATTCTTTAAACAAATTTGTGAAAATTCTCTAAGCATCTTAGAACTTGAAAAGCTCCATGATCGGATTGTGCTCACTTTGTGGTGTTTAGAGATGTTATTTTCTCCATCATTTTTTACAGTTATGGTGCACTTGATGATTCATTTAGTTGATGAGGTAAGACTCAAAGGTCCGGTACATTATCGATGGATGTATCTTATTGCGAGGTAAATATTTTTTTTTCCATTTTTAGGTGATATTTTTTCAAAAACTTATGACTTTACTAATTATTTACCAACGTTCACATAGGTATTTAGGTTACTTAAAGTCCTTAGTTCGCAATAAGGCACAACCAGAAAGGTCTATAGCTGAAGGTTACCAAGCTGAAGAAGCTCTTAACTTTGCACACAGTATTTTAAGGACATTGAGACATGAATAAATAGACCAAGGCATGTTAATGATGAACCAAATGATACATTAATGACATGTGAAGGGTCTTCATTGTTTCCTAAAACTGGCAAACCAGTAGGCTCTACTTCAAGATTTACTTTTAACTCTTTTGGAAAAATTACAAGCTCATTGATATGTGATGCTAAATTGTCCAATGGTCCAGCCATTTATATTGTGAGTATTTACATTAAATCTGATGTGATTTATAACGAATTGATATAGGTAGTCATGCACATATGTATTAACATATTTAGTGTATATAGTGAATTTAGAGAGAACATAAAGAGGAGTTAAAGAGGTCAAAGACCTTTAGCTACAGAGATAGAAAAGAGAGTTAATAAAGAGTTTGTTGATTGGTTCCCCAAGAGGGTTAGTAACAAATAATAATGCATGTTTCCTTTGGTTTAAATCTTTTTGAAAATGTTCTAATATGACAAAATTATTTTTCATTTTAAATTATGAATCCAGACATAAAAAACTCAATTCCAATTGATCTGAAGTTTTTGGCACAAGGTCCAATTATAGATGTAAGAGGTTCATGGCATATAACATTAATGGATTTAAATTTTGGACTTCAACTCGAGAGTATAGATTGAAAACTCAAAATAATGGAGTATTCTTAACTTCCAACACGTCATGTGTTTCAAGTAGTGTGGATGGAAATGTAAGGCAAGCAGATTTGCCATATTATGGGAAGTTGGAGGATATCATTGAGCTTAATTATCATGGTCGTTTCATGGTAATCCTCTTCAAATGTCAATGGGTTGTCACCACAAGAGAAAGAGGATTTAGAAGGGATCCTTGGAACTTCAATTTTGTAAATTTTTCTAGATTGATTCATATAGGTGAACATGAAGATCATGATCCTTATATTGAAACATCACAAGCACAAATGGTCTACTATGTAGACAATGAGGCTAATGAAGGTTGGAGCGTCGTTGTGCATCTTAAACCAAGAGATTTGTATGACATGGGTGAGGATCATAAAGAGGAGGTGTATGAAAATGAGCCATTCCAGGAACAAAATCTTCAATAGTTCTTCGACATTGAGAATGTAAACATTCAATTAGCGAGAGCAGATGATGATGGTGATGAAGTTAGAGCAGATACTGATAGTGACATTGAAATAGATGAGCATATGTTTGACTAATTTGATGGTTTAGATTGTTATATAAAATCTCTCTGTCTCTCTCTCTCTCTATATATATATGTGTGTGTGTGTGTGTGTGTGTTTATATAAATGTACATACATCTAAGTTACTTGATGTTATTAATTATTCATTTATATCTATTTTTTCTTCATGTAGGTGAAATCTTCTTGAGGTACTACTACGCACATTTTTAAGAACAAATGTGGGACAAATTTGAGTTGAAGGTGACATCTATACTCTAATTTTCAATTTTCTCTCTTTTTATTTATACAAATTGTAAAATTCTTATATATGTAGAGTTTCTTTTCAAAAATCTTGTGATGGAGACTAGTCTCCTGAAGAGAAAGGTAGGAATATTTATCTAATGTTAATGTTGGTGGTGGATATATATACATATATACATATATATAATTAATTAATTAATGAAGAGTAATTGAAGTTCCAATGATAATTCTAAAACTAATGTTGGGCTGCAAAATCTTTCGTACTCTCTTTTCTTGGTCTGTTCTGCAAGTTTCTGCAAGTTTTACTGTGAAGGAGTCACCTTTATTTTTCCTTTTGCTTTTTATTGTGGTGGTTAGGATAACTAATCTATGAGGTGGTGGTGATGTGGTTTTCATGTAAGTGTAATATATTCTAAAACTAATCCAGTTAGTCAGTCTTGGATTTGTTTGTTTAAGTTACATGCAAATGAGTTTAGCTGATCATTTTAACTTGCAGAGTAAATGCACAATTTCAAAGATGCATGTAGTGTTGTTGGACAGTTTTTGTCATGGGTTTGTAGGTAGTGGATCAAAAATCATTCCAAAGTTGCACGAAAAAAAAGGCCAACTTCCAATAAGTCTAACGATGTCTGTTTGATGTTTTGTAGGTGTACGGAGATTAGAACCACATTTCAAGTTGTTGAATCTTGCAGCCTGATTTTTTTTTTTCTGCGAATTTCAGTGAGATGTTTCTTTAATTACTTACTTTTCTTGCTTATTATGTTATCCTCTGTCTTATTTCTCTCTGATTCATATTATGCTGACCTAAATGATTGAGGTAAAGCTTAGAAGGCTTTGATGTGGTTTCTTCTGCAATATATTTTGTCTTGATATAGTTTCATTTGATTAGGGGGGCTAAATTTCTTTTTAGAAATCTTCATAAAATTTTACTTTCTAAAATTCTTCATATTTTTAACCACCTTGTGATGTATGTATAGTTATGAAACTAACATAATCCTAATGTAATTCTTATTTATAAGATAAACCAATGTGATAATAGTTAATTAATAGCCACCATTGTTATCATAGATAGAATAGAGGCCATGTTAATTTCTTATTAAATAGATTGGGAATTTCTTTGTAGTTTAACTTATTGAACATTAATATGATCAGGCAGTTTGAGGTGTGAGAGCCCAGTAAATCAAGAACCTAGTTCAAGACTCTAATCATCTGAATAATTTAGGCAATTAATTTTATGGTGAATAGCTGAATTTTGAAAAATGTTCAGGATTAGAGGTGACGAGGAGTAGAGAAGAATTAGATAAGGTGAAAGAAACAATGGATGGCAGTTCATGTGTGTGTGTGTGTATATATGTATGTATGTATGCATGCATGCATGTATGTATTAATTTTGTTCATTAATTTGCATGACTCTCATGACCCTTTTCAATGCAATTTGAATTGTGAAAGAATTATGTTTAGTATGTCCAATTTTGATCCATAAATTAGATTTATGTAACTAGAATTGATAAAAATTCTATTAGAATATGAATGGAAGTTATTTTAATTTCATTTCTTAGACTTCTGTTCCATACTAAAACTGTAAACCTTGAAAGGGTAAACGGATAAATGCTAATGATTTCTTAACTCTAGCAACTCGAGAGAGAGTAGGAAGTTGAATAATGAGGACTAAGGAAAATTGCAAAAATTTTAGCTCCAAAATAGATGGCCATTTGCTATTTGGCATAATATTTTATGAAATAGTCAAAATAGATCTCATATGTGCATTGATTGCAGTTTTAGTGCCACCGAATTATTGGTGGCAATGTCATGTGAATTATGCTTGGCCATTAAATATCAGATTTTGTTTGTTTGTTTTGGGGGAGTTCCATGTAAGAAACACGAGTTTCAGCCAACTTCGATTAATAAAAAGATGAAAAATTACTTTATTGGTCTGATACTTCAAAAGGTGTGGTACCATACTTCCAAAAAAAAAATCTAAAATTAGTCCCATTATTTAATCTTGCATCACAATTTTGGTCTAATAACTTGAATACATGAATAGATTCTTGAACCTGTTCATCTTCATTCATGAGGTTTCAATAGCAAAAGCTCATGTAAAATAACTTCTAAGTTATCTGATAGTTGTACAACCTTAATAGGTCTAAAGTGATTATAGCAGCTTAAGTGAAATATCAAAGTAGATTTCTGCCCTCGCTTATTCTTGTTATACTTTTGTTATATGAAGCTGGAAAGTGAGCTTAATCTATGTAAATTTTTTTGCTATACTTTTGCATCTAATATAATTTCTTTTCAATATACAGCAATGCCGAAGGCTAAGCGTTTTAAAAATACACACAAATTGACACAGGGCCCACTATCTATTTAGCCGCATGATCATGTAACAGAAGCATTAGAACAACCTTCTTCATTTTCTCCACGATCAATTGCACCAGAGGCTCCACTAGATGATACTCCACCATTAGCTCCACCACATAATGCTCCACCTTTAGCTCAGCATCATTTTCCATCATCACCACCATTAGCTCCACCACAAGCACCACTAAACTCCATTTCTTCAGATGAAAATATAAGTGGAACTCAGCCCACAACACAAACAGCAAGCCAAACACAAACTTCAAATTCATCGGATTGCCATCGTATTGGACGTGAGTTAAAGCTATTTTAGACCGTACAAACAATAGGTATATCTGATTTTTTTTCTCAATCAAGATGTTCTTTTCTCAATTCTAGTAAATGTATGGCAATATAATTATTTGGAATTTTAAATTTGCATTATGGTTATTCTTATTTATATCATCATTACAGATTCCTACGGAATTGCTAAGACCATTAAGATGAAAGCAAGAGATGTTTTCCACTTACCAAATGGAGTGCAAATAGTGGTCTAATTTGATTATCTGAATCTTCCATATTGAGAAGAACAGGGCCTTCTTGTAGGATTTTGTGGAAATTTGGCTGTTGATTCATCCATATTCCTAATCAACTTTAAAAAGTAGACAAATATGCCAATGCCCTACCTTGACCATTGTTGGGATAATGTAATTAAGGTATAATGATTACTTTAATAATAGTTATTTTATTGAATGTTGGTAATTTAATATAAAGATGGAAGAATTCATTAAATTTGATAATTATTTTTTTCTTGAAGCCTCGATTTTGTTTCAAGACGAGTGAGAACATTGCTAAACGTTATGTTCTACAATCTATTGGAATGAAGTGGGCTGGAAATAGGGGCTGGAAATAAACTTAGGGTTTGGAATGAGTTTTATGATCCTCCAAAGAATAGAGACAAGCTGATAAGCAATGTTCTAGAGGGCATTGGACAAGATCAATGGGCTACTTATGTTGTTTATCGTTTAAATCAAAGACACAAATAATATTGCAACTATATTAGTGTTATGTGATTTTGATTTAGTATTGTATATTTAATGTTGTAATTATAAAATTATAGGTACTTTGTAAGAAGAATGCTGAGAATAGAAAGAAACAAATAGTGTCGCACACTGGAGGATCAAAATCTAAGGTAAGAAGAAGACATGAGATCGTAGTTATAATATTTTTTGTTAATTTGTTGTTATTTTTTTCAGAATTACATTGACATAGATAAAAATATTAATTATATTTCATTTGAAAACTTTAGGAACTTGAATATGGACACCCTATGGGTCGTGGACATTTATTCCTTGCAACTCATAAGCATCAAGATGGATCTTGGGTGAATGACACAACAAGGGAAGGAGTAATTTTTTCTTTTTCCTTTTTTAGTTTATTGAGTTTCTACTCCTAACTTACAACATGGAAGATAGAAATTAAATGAATAGTATCTTATATATATATTTTGCACTTGTATGAGCAAATTGAGAAAGAAATGAGTCATGATCTAGTCGCCAACTGCATTATTTCATCTAATGATGCTGTTGCTAAGATCTTTAGGAAAGGAGCATCCTAGATGAGTATAATGTATGGGTTTGGGAGTTACACCCACATCTTTCTTTGGAAACACAAGCTTTCGACTGTGTGGTTTGGGCGGCTTTTCATTAAATGGTGCATCTTGTATTATGCAAAATGATGATAGATTAGTTCAACTAGAGTCATAATTGAAAAATGCTATGAGTGCATTCAAGACCTATATTTTGATTAAAGAAGGACAAATTCTTGATGAGCTCACTTCTATTTTTGATCCATCTCCTCCACAGGTATTTGTTTACATGTTTTTTCATATTTTGGAGAGATTAATTATAGCATAATTTGGTGTATTGATCTTTTGAAATAATCATTTTTCTTCCAACAGGCACAACATGATGCACGTAGTCAACATGAACATGTTACTTCTCTAGTAGGAAGATCTTCAAGTGTCAGCAATCAGGATCACAATGAAGCTCCTCACTAGCTATTTATCTATAGTGTTCATTGAGAAACAATAAGTAGTTTAGTATATATTAGAATTGAATTTAAGAATTTATATTTTAAAGCTGTTATACATTTGTTTAAGTACTTTGAATCATGTACTTTATGTTTTTGAGAATATTGACGCTTTTCAGAATTAGTTCTATGAATTGATTTTAAAATCAAATGGATTGTGTTGAATTTTGAGAACGTAGTTCTATTGGTATGTAAATGGAATAACATACAGGGATATGAAAACCCCCACTAAAATTCTAAAAAAAATACATTTTAATGCTAGTGGGGGTTCAAACCCCTACAAGAATTATATAAAACAATATCTCTTACTGAAAGTAGGGGTTTAAAAAATTCTGCTAAAATTATACAAAATAATAGTGGGGGTTTAAAATCCCCACAAAAATTGTAACAAATAAAGTATTTATTAGTAGTGGGGGTTTCCAAACCCCCATTATAATTATACGAAATAATATATTTTATTAGTGGCAGCAGTTTAAAATTGCCAGTAAAATTACAAAAAATTAATATGTTTTATTAATAGTGGGGGTTTTAAAATTTCCATTAAAATTTTATCGGATAATACTTTTTAATTATAGTGGGGGTTTTTGCTAATTTAAAAAAAGACTCCTACAGATTCACTCAATTATTAGTAGGGGTTGTAATGGTGGTTGCTTGAAAACCCCCACTAAGAATTAGCAGGACATGTAATTATGGGGGTTTGGGAAACCCCCACTAAAGGTATTAGCAGGGGGTTTTTAACCCCCGCTAAATTTAAATTCAACCCCTGCTAAAATTAATTTGTTTTATAGTGTTGGCATGAATAGGTCCGAACTACAGAAGATCAAACAATCCTCTAGTGGGATTCAATAGTAAGACATTGGAGGCCTTTGGAGGTTTTTTTCTTCATCTCTCTTTAGGTACTCATCCCTTGTGGCTTATAAAGATAGTGAAATTCCTAGTTGTCAAGGCCCTATCCACATACAATGTGATACTACGAAGATCAACTCTAAACCTTTTCCAAGTAGTAATCTCAACTGACCACATAAGAAAGAAGTTCTCTACACCCAATAGAATGAGAGAAGCTTTTGGTTATTGATACACTACTAAGGAATGGTATGTTAGCATCCTAAGAGGAATAAAAGTCCCAGCTACCAATCTGAGTGATGCAAAGGGAAGTGAAGAAAGCAAGTTGAAAGATAAAGGTAAAGATGTAGTCCTAGAATCCTAACTCATTGCCCTAAGAAAGCCACCTCTAGAGAGAAAGTCGACATGGTGTGAGATCGCACTCAAGTAAGCTAAGGATCTAATTATAGAACCACAAAAAGGCTAAATGAAACTTGTCTACTCCAAATCCAAGGATCTAATCATGCATTTAATGAGGATTTAGATCTAGAAAAATACCTTGAATGCAAAATCCAAAGGTAGAAAGAGGATGACTCTAATGAACTCTTCACCAGTTCAATCAAAGCACAACAAAGAGACGCCAAAACTTGTTTGCCTATAAAAGTTTCAGCCTAATTAGATCTCTAAAAGTCCTCAATTAGCTTTGAAAAACAGAGGATAGCAATGAATCTACATGAACACAAGCCCCCCAAATGTTGAGCCTCTAATGTATTAATCCACATACCGAAGGAGAGCTCCAATCCACCTCCAATATGCTAGAAAATACGAGGATGAAGAAGATGAAGGGAGTGATTTTAGGAGAAGAGGATAGGAATTTAGTATGGAGAGTGTCAAATTTCAACATATGAGTGAATCATATTTTTGGAGAGAAATAAGGAATCTTTCTTAGCTAGCTATCCTCGTGGCCAGCCACTCTCTCTCTATATAGAGAGGATGGTGTAATGCCAGTTGGCATCACACCTCTCATGAGGTAGTTGTCAATGTGGCAACCAACTTGCTAACTTGCTTGCATGTGACTATCACATGCATTTAGATTTAATTTAAATCTACATTTCATCTTATGAAATGTAATGCAAATTAATCCTAAATCAATTTCATCTGAACTTCTTCATTTGAACTTTCCTTTAAAACCAAATTCTTATTTTAATTAAATTAACTGTTTAATTAATTAATTGGTTTGATTCAACTCCTTAAATCAATTAACTTAACTCTTTAAGTTAAATGGTGTCAACTTAATTCTTTAAGTTGACTAATTGATTGTCATATGATACCAATTAAATTAAGGAGTCAATTTAATTGGTCTAATTTAACTCATTAATTATTTTTATTAAGTTAACAATTAAATTAATCAAGTCATATGACCAGAAACTAGTCAACTAATTACTCTCCAAAAAAAGCCTAGAATGAATTTCTAACTTCTTAGAAAATTCGTCCCATAAAGTAAAACTTCCTTTAAGCTTTTGTGTGTGACCTATTAGGTTCATCCATTCATTAGTCATGAGCTCACAACTCATTGTGATATTTTGAATATTGGAATGTTCACATTGTTTTAAACTCATTTAAACTAATAATTCTTTCAATAAATCTCTATTAATTGAAGAGTAACCAATCTCCATGGTCGATCTTTGGCAACAAACCCATGGGTCCCAACTGATTGAATGAAATGAATATGCTCTCGATGAATCATTCTACCTCTACACTTGCCATGAAAATATGGTCCTTTCATCTTCTATTTCTTGAAAGAGGCCTAGGGTAAGATATTTGTTGGCTCCCCAGTAGCCTCAATAACTATATTTCTAATCCTAATGTTCCATTCCCCTTTATGACCTCATTTTTGGAAAACGCTTTTTCTAAATTGTTATACTACCTTGTGCAAAGATTTCTTGGATTCATTTATTATAAAATACATAAGAGATGTACTCACCCTTCATAATGACGAGGAGATGGATCCTATCTTAGATCTCACAAACTTCCATTTCTAAGTAGCTCATACCTAATCTCAACCTGGATGACTTGCTACGTGGTAAGAGAAGAGTCAAAGTATGAGGACTAAACAGAAGGCTACCATGGATCTTCAGGTCTATGGACTACTTATATGCAATAGTGTAAGTTGGAGAATTTGTTATTACCAACTTGCCACTCTAGCTATCTAGTGAATTCTCTAGCAAGTCTTCAGTAAATTTGTTCTCTAACAAGCGCCCATTGGCATATACCTATGTCTAACATGAATTACTCATGAAACAGAGCAATATCCAACTCCTTGAATTTATACATCATTAGTGAAAATCTATCCGAATCTTAAATGTTCCATCTCTTAAAATTCTATGACTTGAAATATTTTGAGATCACAATAGTGTAAAACTTGTTTCTTGATCACCACCCAGTGCATGACCAAGTCTTATAGTCTTGTGTGATTTAGGGGCTTCAACCAAATTTCAGTGAAGTAAATTAATCATAAGATGAAGATGACAATTTTATTGAATATTCTTTAAAAATGATTGCATTACAAGTGAAATAGTTTACATGCTAATCCAATTAGCTGCGGGGCACTATACCAACATATTGACGTCAACTACTTAGTCTCTATAGTAGAGAGGAGACATCACTTATAATGAATAAACATTGCTTTTCTGGCACCCTAAAGTTCTTGTTTTATTTCCTAAGTTAGTTTAGTAGTTAGGATTTCCCTTTCCATTTCAAGTTTTCAGTCCTGGATACTTAAAAAAGTTTTTCTTCAATTGCTTTATTTAAGATATCATCTTAGATAAGGAACGGCATCTATTTTCTTTATTTCTTTCAATGAAAAATTTTTAATGTTGACTTAAAACTATTTCCACTCTTGTACTACTCAATGACAAATTATAGGATTATCTTATTCATGATAAAACTTAAGAGGTACACGTATACAAAAACACACACACATACACACACACACAAACAACAATAAGCATATGATGTTAACTATGAAATTATAATATCAACAGTGATGCCGTGCATAAATTGATAAGTATGCTACATCAGCACTACTATAAGGCCTGCAAGGAGACATGCGGTGACAACATTAGCGTAAAAGATCCTCAGGGAGTGTGTGGGAAGAATAAAAAACCATTATAAGACCCCTCAAGGGGACACATAGCAAGAATAAAAAATCACTATAAGACCTTACAAGAGGCGTGTGGCAAATAAAGACCACTATAAGATCCTTAGGGGCCACGTATTAGCATAAGAAAACTACTATAAGAACCTAAGGGGGTATGTGGCACAAAAAACTACTATAAGACTATTAAGGTGCATGCAATAACAATGAACTCAACAACATTCCTAAGGGAACGTGCAACTACAACTTCAGCGACATCCTTAAGAAAAACACATAACAATAATGGAATTTTTTGACAGACTCTTAATGAAGAATGTGTTGACAATACTCTATTAAAACCCCTCAAGGGTTCATAAATCTTCAACACCACTCTACGACCCCTTAAGTGGGATGTATTACAAGTAGCAATAGTATGATAAGATCCTTTATAGGGGGCTCCGACTAAAAATAGATTTAACTCACTTATAGAAACGCCATTAGAGTGGTTCCTTAATGCTTCTCATCATAGTCAAGTCTTAAGAAGAGGATAAAATTTCAAAGGAAAGTAAATGCACAATATCATGAACAACACAAAACCAAAAAAAAAAAAAAAAAAAGCAGCATGAAAGAGAAAGTCATTGAGATGAATAAGTGTAAAAATGAGGGTGAAACAACTCAATCTCCATAAAATAATGAAAAGTTCAACAAAGCTAAAGAATGCAGAAATATATCAACATTTGGCTTATACTTGGTTGCCAAAAATAAAAATAACTAATGAATTTTCTGAAATAATGTAAAAACGAAGCAACATTTTACTAACAAAAGAAAAAGAGAAAATGATCAACGCTTAATCTAAGTCCTCCTTTACTCTTACAAAGATGTAACTGTTAGATCCTCTGCCATGGCATTAGTGTTGGTCTCTAGAATTCTACTAGAGGCTCTAGTAAAAAGATTGACCTAAATAATTAGGTCAAGTAATAATAAGTTCTCTTGAGGGTGTCGCCCAGTCTTACTAAGCACAAGACAACCACCTTGGATAGTCTGCGTATAGATAACAGGATCCTTCATCTCTACTACTTTAAAGCATTCATCGAAGCCCATGAATTCTTCACTATTTCCTTACAGGTAGTAGACACTAGTGTCTTCTTAGTAGAAAACTCCAAGAATTTTCTCTTAATATGTCTTTCCTTAACATATTGTTCATCAAATGCTTGTATTTCTTTAACAACTATGCAAAGTCCTCGCCTTTTTGAGCATGCTATTGGACAAGTCTTGTAGCCTTTCCTTAACTTGAGTTATAAGTTATCTTAGGTGTAGCCCCTTATGCTCATGAGATGTTTGCACTACTAAGTTTTAAAGTTGTTCCAAGAAAGATAAATAATGTAGTCAAACAACTGCGCACAACTACAAACATAAAGTAGAAGTAAAATAAATTAAGTAAGAAGAAAGGTACTTACTCGAGCTAAGTCTTCGGCAACAAACTAAGCCAATTGGGAAGAGAAGAAATCAATACCCCAATAAGAGTTGATGCCAACTTTTGTGAAAACCATCATAGAATAAGCCTTTACTTGTGCAAGCATGTGAAGAACAAGCGAACCTTAGACAAGTAGCTCTAGTAGTGATTCCTGAGCATGATTCACAATAGATCTCAAAATCATTGGCTCAAAACTATTGCTTATGCCAATATAAAGCACCACAGAAGGAGACAAAGCATGATATTATCCAGAATGCTTCCAAAGGGGGGCTTGGATGTTGGCTTTTTAGGGATGAGTCCCTGCAATATTGTGTCTCTACACGTTTTTCACAAGAATTTTGATTCACTCTTTTAGTGCTGATCCTAGCCAAATCAACCTTTTTTTTTCTTGCCAAGGACATGCAAATTTGATCAAGCTTAATATTCTAACAAATAATCAACAAAAATAATGTAAGTGCTAAGGAGAAAGTAAGAATGCAACCACAAGTACATAAGTAAGTGAGAGCCTTAAAATTAACTAACTATCCATTGGAAATATGTAAGTGATACTGAAAGAGAAAGTAAACAATCCTATCTTCTAGAAGCACTAGTGAAGGTCGCAGTTAGACTTCCACATATGCATTAATAATGGTGAACTACTCCAAACTTAGGAACCTCCAAATCCTCATCTTACATACAAAAATATCGATCCTTCCAACGACCTTTAGAGGAGGGAAAACTACTCATGAATCTATTGCTTGTGGAATAATATGATCATCTTGAACTTTATCAAGTTCAATGGCTATGCATTTTCTATCTAATAGAAACTTTTTTTCCAAAAAGGTGGCGTTTCTTGAAACAATCACCATTTGTTCTTAGGGATCATAAAAATAATAACCCAAAGACTCTTTTGGGTATTTTACAAATTTACACAAGATAGATCTTGCATCTAACTTGTCTCTCACTAGTCGGTTGACATAGGTGGAAGATCCCCAAACTCTTAGATAAGAGTAAGAAGGAGCTTTGCCAAACCACATCTCATTTTGTGTCTTTGGCACCAACTTTGAGGGTATTACATTTAGTAGTCTTTTTGTCGGCTCTAGGGCATATCCCAAAAAGGAGATAGAGACATTGGTCAAGCTTATCATGGATTGTACTACATTTAATAATATGTAGTTTCTCCTCTCAGCTACTCTGTTATGTTGTGGTGTGTTAGGTAGAGTCCATTGTGAGAGAATCCCATTCTCTTTTAGATAATCTAAGAATTTGGTACTTAAGTATTTGCCTCCTCGATTTGATCAAAAAGTTTAGATACTAAGTTCGAATTGCTTTTCTACTTCATTAATCTTATACTTTTTGAACGTTTCAAAGGTTTGGGACTTGTACAACATAAGATGCACATGTTTGAATCAATTAAAATCATTAGTGATGGTAATAAAGTAAGAATAGCCTCCTTTTGCACTAACCTTTAGTGGCTCACATATGTTTGTATGGATTAAATTTGAGAGACTTGTGGATCACTCCGTTTGTCCCATACAAAGAGCCTTGGTCATCTTTTCTTTTATACAAGACTCACAAGTAGGTACACTAACATTTAGTGATTTGAGGGCTACTAAGTTGTTCATCTTATTCTTGGAAATATGTCCAAGTCTAGCATGTTGAAGGTACACATTTTCTTGGTTATCTAATTTTCTTTTGTTGTTTTTGTTGAGTATGCAATATTGATGGAAAAGAATCTAAAAGGTGTAATCCTTTATACATTGTACCAATGGCACTTAGATACATAGTAACAAGGATTTAGTATAAGCTTTAGAATCTTTTATGGTTGACTTAACTTACACCTTCAGCTTTGGCTACAACTCTTGCTCATTTACCAAGGCAGTAGATCATATCCCATCACTAAGGCCTTGTTTGGTTCATTTTCATTTTTGATTTCCATTTCTATCATTTCTAAAATTTGAAAAATTAGTCAGTGAAAATGAGTTGAAAATGAGTTTGTATTTAGATGAATTGTTGGAAAAGCAATAGTTATATTGGTTTTAATAGGTTGTAGGTGGAGAGAGATAGAAATAATGGAATAGAGAGAGAAGATATATAGGTTATTTGGAGAAGATATATAGGTTATTGGAAAATGTATTTTAAAAATAAAAATAAAAATGAAAATGATGTTTGGTGAAAAATGTGCAAAAAGTGATGTATTTCATTTCTATAATAATAGAAAATGAAAATGGGGGCTATGGAAATGAAACTAAATAGGGCCTAAGATTTATTTTTCTTTTCATCCTTTGTAACAAATTACAAAGATGAAAACCACATACGGTATCAAATACCCATGAGAAAGAATTTTTCCATAGGTGCACTTCAATAAACAACTAACCCTATCCTAAGGTTACAAGGTATTCTTTGCACTTGAGCTTCGAATGACCTGATTTGCTATAATTGAAACAAGTGGCATCCTTTTTATCCTCTCTTTTCTTGTTTACTCCTTTGGACGCCTTTCATGGTTCTTTTCGTTTTAAAGAAGAACTCTTCTTCTTTTTACATCATTTCTTCTTTCCCCTAAGGCCTTTAGATTTGGAAGAGAAAGCAAGCATTAGAGGTTGGTCCTTTTTATTGTTGCCTCTATAGTTACCAATATGTTGACCAATTCATTGATCATGAATTCTTGTTTTGATATGTTAAAGTTCATCATGATATGGTCAAATGAACTTGGCAAGGATTGGAGGATCAAATTCATGGAAGTCATTGTCCATCACTATTTGCAAAGTAGCGAGCTTCTCAATAAGTCCAATCATCTTGAAACCATGATCATGGAATCTAGACTCTTTAATCATCCTAGCCTTAAAGAGCTCCTTTGATAGCATGCATTGCTCATGCCTCATTTGCATATCATCATACAACTTTTATATGTTTAAGTGTATCTTGGTGGCACTTTTCATGTGCTCATGAGACTTTTGGAGCTCATTAGGCATGGAGGGCAACATGAGGCAATAGGTTTGGAGGTCATCCTTTACCCATTTTGTGAATGTTTCATGGGCTTCTGATTGGCATCTTTGCCTATAGTATCCGGTGGACTTTGAGTTAAGATGTATGCCTATTTTTTGGAGTTAAGTACAATTTTATGGTTATGAAGCCAATCTAAGAAGTTCAGCCCAGTTAGTTTATTGGTTTCCCATATGGTGCTTAATAGATTTTTGGCCATTCTTAAGATTTCACAAATCTACAAAGTGAAGAAAAGAATACAAGAATTTGATTGAATTTAATACTGAAGACACAATTATGAACTTTCAAGCATTTTTTTCGCCCATTATTTTATCAAATTCCTTACCTTCTTAGGAATTTAGGAAATCATATTTCCTAGTGAGAATTAAGATCTAAAGATATCACTTAGGGACCTACGACTCGTGAGACATCCACTTATGATCCTAAGGTAGGCAACCATTGCTAATTGTATCTCTATGCAACCTTTGATGTGTTTTACCTCACATGTCATATAAACCCATGACTTGTGCGATATCTAGGTGTTAATTCAGACCTACCAATTAATCTTTAGTTATAAATTCAACCATGATCATTCCATGACTTGTGAGATAATGTCATGGCAAATTTTAAATTAAAGTGCATCTTATGCTAAGGTAGTGATCGTAACTTTCCTTCAATAATGTTTCCCACGACTGGTAAGCTAACACAAAATTAAGGTAGCGTCTCATGTCACTTACCTATTGGTAGAAGGCTTGGATTATTGAACTTGATTTAATTTATCCAATTTGACTTAATATTTTGATAAACTTAGACTCCTCTAAATTGAGGGATTTGCTTGTTTGGAAGATCTCATCAACTTTTATCTTTGCTTATTTAGGTTCTCTATCCTAACCATGCATCACATACATTAATAGGATAAAACAAAGTATAAATAATTAAATAAAATTAGCATGCATCTAAAGGTGGGATGACCACCAGCCTTAACCAAGTAATGCACTTAGAGCTATAGGTACATTACTTAGTTGATTTTAGGTTGGTTGATTAAATTAATAGATCCTATCTATTACATGAATATATCTCATACATTCATAGGTCTCCAAGCCTCCTTGATACTCTTGGCCTCATTAACCTCATTGCAACAATTTACAAGAGAGAAGAAAACCTCACCTCTAGAATCCTACTCATAATAATTGTAAGGTAGAAAATCAAGAGGCATGCAAGTCCCATTTAATACAACCTATTCAATTAACATTGAACTCTAATAAAACCAAATTAAAGGCGCATATTCATACCTATTCATCTATCATCCATTCAACAATTGAATAAACAATAGCTAGAGTTGACATTTAGTTCAACAATTAAATGCTTATCACATAAATAATTAATTGGGGGCAAAAATAAGCATAACTCTTATGCATTTCATTTGTGCACAAACTTGAAGTGCACACTTAAATTTGATCTTAAAAGCAAGCAAAAATATCTAACATTATTTTGAGCACTTACACAATAATTGTGCATCAAAAGTGTATGGAAAAATCAAGTTTAGGAGGGTAAAAAAGCCCAAAATGGCAAACTGGTCACGCCATGGCAGCCTCAGGTGAGTCTGCTACCTAGGCAGGCTACACGGGTGCTAAGATGCTCATGCTGCCCAGCTAGGGGCTGGCCGATCGGCAGGTGCCCTACCACAAGGCGCTTAGGCCACCTTTTTACCTCATTTGTGGTCTTTTGTTATCCCAAACTTTATGGACACTTCCATATCTCCATCCCATCCATTTTATGACAAATTTTCAGATTATAAACTCCTTTTAAAGTGCTCAAATTGCTTCAAAAATCAAATCTAAGGAAGAATTATTATTCTTTAAACACCTTCAAGACATCCAATCAAATTGGATCCAAAAAATAGCCAAAACACCTTCAAGCTACAATCAACATGCTATATTAACATATAACATCATCCAATGCTAAATCAAAATTTAACATCATAAGATTTGAATTCAAACTCATGCCAACACATGCAATTCACAATTAAGCATGTATTGACATATTTCAATTCAACACATCAAGAGCCACATGTATCAACTACCAAATCTTCAATCCATCAATTGAATCAAGAAATAGGAGCCCTATAATCAATTCATCACATGAATCAATCCGAAAAATTCAAAATTGGGCATAAAATTAGGTTAGATACCACTTGAACGTAGTGCAGGCATTAGAAATCATAATAATTTGCAAAAATAGGCACAATTAACCAACACATCCTCTGCCCAAGGATCTATTCTATGAATTAAAATTGGATTAATAATATGGAGGAAAATTACCTTAATCATAAAAATGGAAGGCAACTATGAAGATCTCACTACGGAACTCTTTCCAAACAAGGAATTTGCCTTTTTCTCTAGGGATCTCCAACTCCTATCCAATGGACAGAAACTCTAGCAAAGTTTTCTGGAAAAATATCCTCCAAGAAGTTCTAAGATCGGTGACAAAACAGCCAAAGTGTATGCAAAACGGCTAGTTGACGATCAACACCAAAAATAACCTCAAACTTGGAAGATCTTGATTCACCGCGTCAAAGCTCCCCAAATGTGAAGCCTCTAAAGCTAGTCCACACATATGAAACCTCCTCTCTCAATTATCTAGAAAAAGGATGAAGATGAAGGAAGATGACGAATAAAGTGTGAGGAAGTTATTGGAGAAAGAAATTTGTTAAAGGGAATCTAGAAAGTGGTTTCTCTCAACACATAAGATTACCACACAAATGGGGGAAAAAAGTATAGATGGAAATAAAGAAAAAGTGGCCAGCCATGAGGAGGTAAGGGTGTACTTAAAGTGTGAGAAGGAAGCCCTTGGAAGCTTCCATCATGCACTTCTCACTTGGCCACCTAAAATGCCAGTTGGCTAGTTAAGTTGCATTTTTAATTTGTTAAATTTAAAATGCCAACTCAATAATATTAAACGGACTCTTTCATTTAATTTTTTCTCCAAAATTAGATTCTCTTACTAATTAAATTAACTCTTTAATTTAATTAGTTTAACTTAACTCTTTAAGTTAATGAAATCAATTTAGCTCTTTAAGTTGACTGTAACTGATTCAATTTTCCACACGACACCAATTAAATTAACTACCTTAATTTAATTGGTCTAATTTAAATCTTCAAATTATATTGATTAATTTAACACTTAAATTAGTCAAGCCATCGTGACCAATTGATAATTAGACAACTTAGTCTCTCTCTGCAAGAAACTTGATCACCTCAATTATCTAACCCCCTCGATAATTTTTTCAATCAAGTGAGAGTGTTCCAGGCTTTTATGTATGAACCTTTAGGTTCATCGATTAATTATACATGGGCTCACAACTCGTTGTGATTATTGAATATCGAATATTTCGATTAGTTTAAACTTTTCAAAACTAAGCATTCTATCAATTAATCTCTATCAATTGAAGAGCACCCAATCTCCATAATTGATGTCTAGCAGAAGCTTATAGAGCCCAACCAATTGCACCCACTTACGATTGCCATACAAATACGGTCCTTCCATTTCGTATATCCAAAAATAGGTTTGGGGCAAGGTATTTGCTGGCTACCTAATATCTTTAATAACTATGTATTCATTCTTGATGTTCGATTCCTCATTATGGCCTCAACTTTGGATAACAATTTTTTGCAAAATGTCATATCACTTCACACAAAGATTTCTTAATATTGATCAGCTTAGAACACATAGGCTATCAACCTATTCTTCACAGATAGGAGAAATAAATCACATCATAGAACTCACCAACCTCCATACTTAGGTGGCTTGTACCCAATCTAAGCCCCAGGCAACCCACTATGTTGTTGAAGCAGAATCAAATCACAAGGTCACTGTAGAACGTCAAGTTAAAGGACTAATTATATACACTATCATAAGCTAAAGTATTTGCCAATACTGACATGCTGCTAAGGTAACCTCATGGATTCTCTACGTGGGCTTTTAATCAACTTGTTCTCTAATAAGCAACCACTAACATACATCCATCTAACATAGATTGCCCATGAAAGGAGATAATATTCGACCACTTGGAATATACATCATTTGTGCAAGTCTATCTGAATCTTAGATGCCTTGTCTTATAAGATTCTTTGACTTTGAATATTTAAAATCATGACAATAGAGACTTATTTCATTATTACCATCATATGTGTGATCAAGTTCTGTAGTCTTTTATGATTTAAGGGCTTCGTCCAAATGCATTTGAAGAAATCATAAACACATAAGATGAAGATGTCTATTTTATGGAATATAATTTAATCAAGATTGCATCACAAGTGTAGTAGTTTACACTACAATCTAATTGGCTTATGGGCATTATTCTGACAATCTCCCACTTACACTAAAGCTAATTCCCCATAGCCTTCAAGCCTATCTTTTCAAGATGTTTTAAAGATCCTTTTGCTTTTAGGGGTTTTAGATAGTGAATTTGCTATGTTCTCTTTTGAGGCAACTTTATCCAATAGAATGTTGCCTCTATTAATGATATTACAAATCAAATGATAATGTTTTTATTTGCATTTGGATCACTCATGAGATTTTAGATTTATTGCTTGTGCAATGGCTTCATTGTTGTCACAATAGACATCTACTGGCTCTTGCATGCTAGGCAGTATATCTAACTTTTGGATGAAGTTTTTCATCTGAACACCTTCAGTTGTAGTCCTTGGGTAAATGCACTAGTCAATACCTCTTGATTGGCTATTAAGGCCTCAAGAGTGGCATTTATGAACTCCTTGACAAACTCTTGCAAAGTCTTGCTCATTCCTTACCTGAAATGAGCAAACTATAAACATTTTTCCTATATTGATTATTATTAGTTAACTAGTGCAAGAACTTTCTAGAAAAATCTTCAAAAATGTGAATGGAGTTTATATGTAATTGATGAAACTAGTGCTAAGCTGTTCACTTTAGGGTGATCAACAATACTCAACATTTCACCTATCTATGTATTAACAGAACACTGCTAATTTCTCAAATTCACATAAATTAGTAGTTAGATCCAATCCTCTAGCATATTTTAGCAAAACAGAAGAATTTTTAGTTGGCTAGTAGTGTGTCTATTTGAATTGCCTCTTCAAAGGGGGAGGATCTTTTGACTTGCTTTAACTCTTTTACTATTTTTCTCCTTATTTTCCTTTTCTCTTTTCTTATATCTTCCATCTCCATTATGATGTAAGCATGATATTTTACCATATTTCTTTACAATCTCAATCATACTGATATAGAACTCTCAGTTATTACCTCTATCTCTATGTGGCTTTGCAATGATCTTTGAGCTTGGATTTTGTTGGAGGATTAGCAAGATCTATATGGAGATATGTGTGTAGAACATAGGCAACAGAAGAACTACTATAGAACTTGAAGCTAGAAACTAACATTATCGTGTTATTGGTGGCTTCTGCTTAAGGATGGTATTAACCATAGCAAATACAAGTTTGATGAGATGTTTTACCATCATTATCGAAGAAGAGATGGACTAACCTTCTTTAGTTATGATGTCCTAACTAATAGAGCTAAGAAGTTATTAGTGTGTTGTCTTCTTTTTTTTATCTATCTTCAAAAATTATAAATATATATAGAAAGGAGTGTTCTAGAATCTCTGGGAATTTTCCTTACTATCTCTAACATCTTAACATTTGAAACATTAAGCACAATCTAAATTCATCATCAATTGGATCAACTTACGCCTTTAAAGGAGTCTTACAATGGTCTTTTTGAGTTTGCCATGCACCACCTTAGGGGTTTCATAGTATTCTTTATGTTGTGTACCTTCTTAGGGGCTCTTATAGTAGTTTGTTTCCCATGCACTCCCTTGAGGGTTCTTATAGTAGTGTTGATGAGGTGATGACCTATAAACCTATCTAAAAACACCTCATCTTGAGTCATCAACTTGACACTTTTCTTCAGCCTGATAATAATCCTTGTCCTTTCACGTAATGGGAAATGGACATTGTAGGTGCTTCTCTCAAGACTCTAGCTAGGAAACATTTCTCATCATAGCAATGGACTACTTCTCAAAGTGTGTGGAAGTGGAACCTTTAGCAAGAATATCCAAAAAGAAAGTGATAAGATTTCTTTAAAGGAACATTGTCTGTAGATTTAGGATTCTCCAAGCACTAATCTCTGAGAAAGAGATTCAATTCACTGAAATAAAACTTAAAGAATAGTGCCAAGAATTCTCTATCGAGTAATTCTTCATGTTGGTTGGTTACAAACTCAGTACATAGCCTTATGAGAGGCATGGGGAAGTTCACACAATATGCTTGTCTCGAATCCTCTTTAAATGAAAATGGCAATATTTCAACACTTACAAAATTTTATGACAAGCAATTCCTTGATCTATTGAATGATCACAATGACGCCTCCCAAGAAGCACAAGGATACACCTCCTTCATTACGACACTTAAACTTCAACATAAAAGATCACTCGACTGATGCCTATGATTAATTTTTTACTTTCTAAGCATTCTAATTTATACAAAGCTAAAGATGATCCTCCTAAGTGAAACATAATAAAGTCTGATTAAAAGAGGTTTCTCACCTCTATAGGACAATTTTATCATGGTTGTGCATACATCAACAACAATTGCTCACAACTCATGAGATGATTAAGTGCTTAAGCAAGTTCGTCACACATTTCGCCAAGTCTTTGGACAAATAAAAAGAACTCAACACTCACAGTGACCCTAAAAAAAGTCAAGATATTACAAAAATTCTAACAATCTCCCCATCATGGGTGCCCTAATCATTGAATGGGCACCCCATACCACTACCCAAGATGGGCACCCAATGCAAGCACTCGAGATTGGCACCCTGCATGGGCATCTCTAGAGATCTCAGATTGGCATATTGAGTGCCTAGTGCGAGGATGCTTAATAGCATCCTATACGAGCACCTTAAAATGAGCATAAGCATATAATATGGCCGTTGGAATTGAATTTTTCTTTCCTCCACTCAAGCGTGCATTTAACATCCAATCTCCATAGTTATACACAGCAAAATATAGACTACATTGAAAAGATAACGTGATTCACAAATAACCAACTTTATGTAATGTTTGAACAATAAAATGATAAGAGTTTTAATTCTTGCAACAAATACCTAAGACATGATAATATTATGGATGTTAAAACCACTCTACATTTAGAAAATACTTAGCCATGTGAAAAAGGAGAAGAGGGACTTGTAAAAGATACAATAACTAAAAACCCCTAAGGAGGCTATTTAAGAAACATCCCCAATAGCAAAATTACACTCTTATGAAATAGAGAAAAGCTTTTCGAGACCAAAGTATTATTTTCCTAACCAACACTTTCTATGGTCATAAGAAGAAACGCGACATTGTAGCACATCCTAAGGAGTTTCCCCTTTCCCTAAGGAGCACCTCGATGGGACACCGCAAGAAAATCCCCCAAATGAGATAATGAGTTTTAAGATTTATCATAGCTAAAGTAACTTCAAATATCTAAGAAAATGATTAAGTACTCAAAAAAACGCAAAACCTCACAAGGTGATCCTATTGATCTCTAAACTAAAAAGCTTCCCGAGTATGCTTAAACTTCAGGAAGAGAGTGAAGTGAAATAATCTCTTCAAAATGCACAAAATCATGAGCTAGTGTCTGAAGTGTTGAAGAGACTTCAAAATCGCTTCTTACATGGAGCAAAACTTGTGCAGTTCGAAGTTCCTGAAAGAATGCCTACTTCCTATGAGACACCAGCCTCATTCCTGAAGAGTTTGTCTAAGTCTCCCTAAATATATGATTAATCAACATTATCCATTTTATCCCTGCTATAACAGAAATTGGGCTCCATATCCATCAAGATGACAAGCATCCCAACAAAACATAGCAAATGCCCAAGTTCAAACTCTTTAACAATAAGCGTAATGCAGGTACCCAGATTGGGACCATGTGCTTGGCGGGTGACCTATACTGGCACCCAATAGGTCCCTAATGAATACGTTCATGCATGACACCTAGGGTAAATGCTTGACTGGGGCTAACACTTTTCGAGTGTTGTCTTTTTACTCCTTTTTTGATAGATATGAATTCTATTCATAACTTTACTAGATCCTATCTTTCAACTTCCCATTAGCTACAATCAACATTCAAAATTTGCCTAGGTCTTTCAATGATTGCAAAGCATAACCTCCCTGAACTTTAACACATCCAGGTCATGAAATTCTCCTAGTGAACTTCATCATGCGATTAAATTAATTTTGCACACTTTAAAGTAATCAAATTAAAAATAATCATTCAAAAAACTTTATTTTAACAAATTAAAGTAAAAAAAAAATCAAAATTGGACTGATAATATATTTTTTAAGATAAAATTAAAAATTTTCTATTGAAAATAGGAGGCTTAATGATATGAATGATTTTGACTATAAAGGCAATTTGGTAAATTAATCAAAAAGGACCAATCAATTAAGTTAATTAAAAGGGGTGAAAAGCCCAAAGACAATTTAAAGCCCATGAAGAAAGACAAAAGAACTCTAATAGACCTAAGCTCACAAGGCAAAAACAATAAATACTAAGTTTCAAAAAGAACTTGGGGCTAAAAAATCATTCACTAAACAAACTATGAACTTTCAAGAATTTCATGAAGCGAAGATCTCTCTACGTGTTCCAGAGGAAAAGTACCAACATTTTACCATCTATTTGAAGGGACCTCACTCCATTTTTGTGCAACATCAATATCACATATTTGGAATGAATGGTGTAGGTATAAAGATTTAATGGTTCAATTAAAATTATACTTGAAGTCATGTTGTCAATTAATAAGGGAAAAAGATAAAAAATGCCTACTACTTGGTTCATGTTAGCTAGATTTTCGTCAACAATGTAAAACTCCTCAAAACTAACACCTTCCAATCACGTGAAAAGGAATAAATATGACAATTTTTTTATATACGTAGGACTAAAATTATAATTTTATAATTCTTCAAATAAAAAATGAAAAACGAACAGAGATATAGAACGAAAAATACATTTTTTCCTAACGAAATAGTTCTAAATCTAATTGTAATGACTCCACAACACCAAAACCTCCTCAGTCAGACATACAAACCCCAACTCCCCAATACCCCCCCTTGACCGCCACTCCTCGGGACACCCAACACACCCCCCTCCCCGGCCCAATTGCACCACATTACCAACCAAATTTGCAAGTTTTCGTTTTTCATTATAATTATTGTGATTTAATTATCGGTGTCCCTAAATTGGGTAGATTTTTGATGTATGGATTAGTAACTTGTGGGACTAAGTAAAAGTGTAGTGAGCATGCGATACAATACTAATTTTGTAAATTTAGAGTCCGACAACCCCTAATTCCAAGGGCAGACTGTGTGGATTCTGGTAATTAAGAATAATCAGCCTTCAAAGCCCAATATAAACTGACACCCCCAAAAGCAAATTCTCATCATTCCAATTCAAAAACTCAAGAAAACTGGCATCTCATGAATCGTTCAAGAAATTAATTCATTTCAATTAAAATTTCAAGAATTAATCTCAAGAAAATAAAAATTTATGGAATTAGGAGCAAAAATATTACACTGATCACAGACTACGAGATTAAATCAACAGAAACAGATTTTGGATGAGTAATGACATGAGATCGTGGGACGAACTCAGTTAATTGGCGAGATGAGTGAAGCATCACCAAATTAAAGTTTCAGTTTGGACATAAATATGCTTTTAATTGACTTCATATTAATACTTATATATACACCGAAATGAAGTAACTAATCACAATATTGGTATACCTCACTTCAATCTTGGACTCGTCTCTACTTTAAATTTTACCCGACATGATGATTGTTTTCAGAAAAATGGTTATCTTACTTTTGTATTTATTATTGTTAGATAATAACTTTGATTGTCAACAAAATTCTACTATTTTCATACTCAACTTCTCAATTATATATATAATTTAATATTTTTATTTTCTCATCAGAATTTTTTTTAAAACAAAAAGTTGGAAGTCAAATTTGTTAGGTGCATGATATGTATAACTCAGCATTTCTTTATTTGTATATTAAAGAAAAAGATAAAATCAACTTTCTTTAATTAACATTTCAAAAAATAAGGGATGTATTCTGCGTTTTTTATTTTTCATATTACAAAATAAAATAAAAAAGTGTGGACTGAATCCGAGCTTCTAATTCCAATATCTAAGTCTTTGATTAAGTCTAGTTAAAATATTTTGTAAACGTTTATACACTATAAATCATATTTGGAATTTATACACATTAAGTCTTACTCTGAGATAAACTTTTGAGGTGTTGAAGATAAAAAAAATATTCTAAAAATTCATTATGATGATTTATAGATTGACATAATTAGGTACTAAACTTTAGGTTTAATAGCGAGCTAAACTCAAAGTAAATTATATATCACGTCTCAAACTATTTTGACAGATGGACCTGAAATCAAATTATGTGCATGATATGTATAACTCAGCATTTCTTTATTTGTATATTAAAGAAAAAGATAAAATCAACTTTCTTTAATTAACATTTCAAAAAATAAGAGATGTATTCTGCGTTTTTTATTTTCATATTACAAAACAAAATAAAATAAAATAAGTGATTGTATAAAGTTGTCACTAATTCGTTCACTAATTAATGATCAAATTATTTTTCAACCATTAATTTATGACCAAATTTTTTTTCGGTGATTCATGCAGTCACTGCTAGTTATTGACCACATTTTTCAGTCAATAAATGTTCACAAATATAAAGTTCTATTTTTTGCATATTCTTGTAATATGAAAGAATACAATTTATGTAACACCAATACAAATAATAAAATATTGTGTGGGTATAAATATGTACATATATATATACATATATAAATTTTTGATAATAATATATTTGTATCTGAAAATTATAAAAATATACATACATATAAAAATATATAACCACTAAATATTTCTAAGTCATATCCATATAATTGAACATTAATGTATTAATGTATATATAGATACCCAAAGAAATAAATAAGAATAATATTCTTACAAAAAAATGATAATTAATTAATATATACATGTCATATATATGTTATATATAAATGTATTATGAGTAAACAAATACTTATGATATAATTAACAATATTATATATTAATTTTTATTTATTAGTATATATATATGTATTACCATATATATTTGTAAACTATTTATTACTATACATATTTAGTATGTATGTTACTATTTTTTAATATGTTTATAATATATTATGATAAAATATATCTAAAATTTAAAAGTAATAGTTATAAATAATAAATACTTTATGTTATTGTATTGAAGAAATATTACACAAATATTAAATAAATAATTGCTATTTTTGAGAAATTTTAAAATGCAAAAGAATAGCAACTTATACATAAGAATATTATAATTATGGAAAAATTATTTTTTTCGCCCTATAAGTTTACCCAATTTTCAATTTTATCCATTATTTTATACAATTAAAAAGTTAGTCATATAAGTATAGAAAAATTGGCACATTTAGTCCGATAGTCGTTGGAATTAGAAAAATTGGTTGGCAATGCTAATGTGGCATGTTGGATTTTGTTGAATTTGGGAATCTTTGCTTAGGAGGCAAATTTCCAACTAAGATGACATCTTTTTGTCTTGTTGGAAGAAGTCCTTGCTTACTTGGATTTTTTGTTGGTAGTTAAATTTTGGTGTTTTTTATTGAAATATAATATGATTAGTAACTACGATTATCAAAAACCATCATTAGTACTAATTAAATATCTTCAATTTTTAATTTTGATTGAAAGTTATGAAAAAATGTTATAAATTCATATGGAGGGACTAACAATGTAACTTTATATTATACAAGCATTGTTTGAATTTTTTGAAAATACTATATTAAATATTGCTATAAATCATAGTTATAACTAAAAAATAATATAAAAATAAAAATGCCACAAAGAATGATCAACTAATGAGTAAAATAAAATAATACCAAGACATATCAAAATTTAGTATTTAAAAGTTTAGAGCATTCAAGGACATCTATAGAAAAATGAATTTCAAATTATTTAGCAAGAAGTTAAAAAAACTCAAAACTTTCAAAACTAAAAGTCTATGAGTAAGATTATAAATTACTCAAAAAATGAAAAAATATTACAACAAAAACTAAAAGATAGTTGCATTAGACAATAAAAAACATATGCATTTTTAGTGGCATATTAGCAAGTCATTTAAAATTATGTTTAGTAGCACTTTGACATGTTATTTAATTTTTTTAGGTGATATTTTAATGTATCATCAAATACATTTTTTGTTGTGTTTTATTAATATCATAATAGAAGTAAATTAATAACATTTACACATTTAGCTACACTGCTATAAGTGGCACTTTTAAAAAAATATCATTAAATATAAAATTATTATTATAACATTATTTAAGCAGTAGTTTTTAATTTCACTAAATGCAATTTTTCATGTAGTGGCAAAAAGTTGGTAGAAAAAATTTAGAAGTGTAATAGTTTAAGATGATTTTAAATTAAAAAGAAGATAACTATATATTACATTGAAAGTTAAATATATATAAAATTAAATAGCAATCTACAATTTTTTTTTTAAAAGTTCTATCTTATTTTTATTTTTTATTTTTTTGATTAAATTAACCAAGTGAAGGCAAATCTATGATAGTAAAGATACAAAATAAAAATAAATTTATAAAATAATTATAAACTTGAAACTAATATTAGAATACAAGTTAATGAAAATACTTGTTAATTTGATTCTTTACTTAATTATTATGTAAGTAAAGAAAAAAGAGTATGTCACTAGTAATAAAAATTTAAAATAATAGTAGATTGATAAATTAATAATAAACTCAAAAAATTCAATTTTAAAATAGGAATTAATGAGAGGGATACAAGGATCAAATTAGAATGTAAAAAGAAAATGTGGATAAAATATATTATTATTTTTATTTTCAAATTTTTTTTGGATAAGGATAATTGGACCTTCATAATATTGCATAAATAATTGGCAAAAAAATATCAACAAACGAAATTGTTAATCTAACAAATTGAAATTTAAAAAAATAAAAAAATAAAGTTAGATATATATTTTGATGAATTAAATTATGTCTATTGTGATAAACTTTAAAAATTAATGAGGGTATTTCTATTGAAAATATCATCTCATAATTTTTTTAAATAGATCAATATAAGTTTAAAGAATATATATTGATAAAGTAGCATATAAATTTTTTAAAAAGAGTTAGAATAATACATATTTATATACATATATAATTGAATACATATGAGGAAAAAAAATAAAATTAATGGACTCACAAAATTATAAATGTTCAAAAATAAAAGATTCTAAAAATATTAAACCCAAATAATGAATCTAATCTATAAAATTATAAATTAAAGAATAAAAAAACGAGCTCAAATATAAAAAATAAAATTTAATAAATTAACCGATAGCTTAATGAAAAGAATGAATGAAAAGATACAAAATATAAGATAAATTAAACAAAAGTATAAATCAAACGACCGAATTTATCAGTGGCTAATGAGAAAAATTAGTTGCTAAATATAATAAGTTAAAAAAATATAAAAAACAATGGATATATCTCATTTTGTAAAATTATAAGATTAAAAGAACAAACTGTGAATTAAAAAATAAAAAATTAAATAAATAAATTGATAACTTGAACTAAGTAATAAATAAAAAGATATAAAAAGTATGGAATTTTAACAACAAATAAAAAGTTAGATAATAAACTTTATTCATGGTTGAAGAGAAAATTATAAGCATTAAAGTCAAAAAGTCTCATCCATCATGTAACATAACAAAACTAAAAAGTAAAATAAATTCAAAATAGTGAACAAAAGAAAAATCAAGCTAACAATTAATAACTTAAAGGATGAAATAATGAAACATGCAAATACGTAGAGAAAAAGAAATGATAGAGAATTGAGAATGTTAATAAAATTAATGTGGCACCCTAGTCAAGAGTGAGTTCTAAGATAAGATGTCACAAATTCAAACTTAAAACATAATTCAAAAGACAACTAAAGAAGCCAAGAAAAGACCACCAAAACCTAAAAAGATAGCAACTTGACAATAAACCTAAAAGATCAATCCAAAGTGTGCTAATATGTACTTATCAAAATTACCAAATCAAACTTAGCTACTTACATAACACCCACAAGTCTAAGTGTCATGATTAGATGTAGTCTATAAATAAATACATAACACCTAATCTATTAAAAAATACGTCTTTACTTGGGCAAGCCTCGAGCTCTTAACCTTCATCAAGTTCTATTTGGGAAGAGAATAAAAGATAACAAAAGGGAGTAAGTCCTAAGAACTTAGTGAGGGGTGTGCATGACAAATAATCAAGGAAAAACTATTGAAAGTGCTACAATCAGTAAGCAAAGATTCAATAATGAGCACGATATGATTTACAATATGAAACAACAATATAACATAACACATGTAATACTAAATTCAACATATTGTTGGCAACTTAGTGCTTATTGCTCCCAAAATAGTATGTAAACAGCAACGTCGAGTACAATATAGCATAAAAAGTTTTCATTATTACTCCATTACCCAAGCATTTGGCTTGGTAGACATGTGGCATGGTTGGTTGCATGTCAGATCCCGCCACTCGTAGACAATTACCTCCAACTATTTGGAAGTTAGGATCTTAAGTGGGTACTAGCAGGGAGACTAGCCATCGTTGGTCTGCACCGCCTAATCATCTTTTCAGACCTGGCCCTAAGCCTAACCTGAGCTATGGCGTCCGTACGAGCTGTAACCCCCCAAGAGCGTCTTAAGGTAACTTTACATAATGCCAACAAATAATACATATTTCAAATTAACCAATTAGAAATATATGCATATGTGTGAAATAGATCAAAGTGGTATAATCAATAAAATATTGGCTAGCAAAGTCGTATAAATAGCATACACAACGATTCAACCAAAAGTATGAAATGAAGGTGGTTGGCAAGACCTAAAATACAAAATACGAACAAGGGAAAGCTAGCAAGGCTGTAAGATATATGGGACATATAATAATACAATTGGAGTTTTGGGCACCAGAATGAATACAATCAAGTTCAACAAATAAGCATAGGGTATTCCAGCATCAAAGACCTTTCACTTCCCAAAAGAAAGATAAGCTTTACCCTCAACTTAATTCCCATAGAAAATGCTATCCTCTTTATACTGCCTTGCAAATTCCAGCTCCTCTTCATCACCTATTTCAAAAGGGCGTATTTAATATCAAAATCCTTGTATCATCCTTTGAACAATAATTAAATAGTTTATATCTTAATATTGATTGTTTTCCAATTAATATAATATTTTAGGGGCTTGGTTCCAAAACTATTGTAAGAGTAACATGCTATTAATGCTATAATATGTATGAGGGTCCTATTTGCTCCGGTTGATAATCATTTTTTGTGTCAATATTTTATAATTTAACAATTTAAGTCCTATATCAACAGTTTAGTCGAAAGGCGATAATCAATTCTAATTCCTATTAATATTTGGTCCTTGCAACATTACACAAAAGTTGGATATATTTAAAATAATTAAATCTAACTAATGATAAACTAATCTTTAACAACCCGGCTCCATATAATATTATACATGATATTAGAGTTTTAATTACCTAATTTAACTTAATTAATCAAGAGTTATATATATAGTTTACAAATCTAGGTCTACTTGGCATATTTTTTATATGTATATATATCCATGCATCCCACTGTCTTGATTCCAATCATATGAAATTCCAATTTTCATTAAGAAACATTAAATAATACACCAACAAGAATAATTAAAAGCTTAAAGGTATCAAATTCCATTTTTCACATAATTTACCAGTTCACCCTATTTCTAAAACCAAACCACCTCAAAACAACTCCACTCTTGCGATCATTGCACCGAGATAAAAATTTTATCTTAGGACTGTTGTGTGCCACTGCCGCCGTAGTTGCTAACCACCACTATCAATTGACACCAACATATACAGTAAAATGACCAAACCAATTTCCAACTCCACCACCGAATTAACTATCAATTGAAACTTTAATCACGCTACTCCACCACCTCTACCATCACCCATTTTGCTCAATTCCATCATCATTGGTGGGTGAAACTAGAAAATGAAGACACCAAGTTGTTCTCTGTGTTGAATGCCACAAAACCCACTTTCTAGATACTAGCTTCTGCCACAAGTGATGTTGTGTCTGCTACCGTCTATCCCTTGTTAGTTTTTAGCTTCAACTTCTTAGTGGTTCACTAACTAAATTAGGGCATATGTGGTTTGGTTATGCTCCTGGAGACGAGAGAAAACTAGTGGTTGGTCTGGTTTTGGAAGTTTGCCATTACTAGAAAGAGTTCGTTGAAGAGGGAAAGGGGAGGTTGCATGCGGAAATTGAATGAAATTGGGAGGGGGGGTTTGCTATTTAAAGGGTGATTTCTTATAATTATAGATTGACATCTAGAACTCTTTTTTAGTTTTAGATTTAATCTTTCATTAATGAGTGCCCTGCATAGACCTAATTGGCCAAAAATAATTATAATTTGACCCCTAAAACTTTCAAATGTCTTACAATTAAATCCTTTCCTATTTAGTTTTGTCCCCCAATTATTTTTCTAAATAAATTAAAATTATGATTTTTAAATTTTTTACCAATCAAATTTTTAGGGGTGTTACAATTCTCCTCCTCTTAAAAAAATTTGGTCCCTAGATTCTTACCTAAACACTGGAAAAGTTTGGGATACTATTGATGCATATAATCTTCTTGCTCCTAGGTTGTTTCTTCTACGTTGTGATTACGCCATAGTACTTTCACTTGGGGAAATTTTCAATTCCTGAGCTCTTGGAATTTTCAATCTAAGATGCGAATTGGTTGTTTCTCATAGTTTAGGTCACTTTCCAATGGTATGTCTTCATGTGTAGTAACGTGGAAGGGGTCAGAATGATACTTTCGAAGTTGGGACACATGAAAGATGTCGTATTTCATCATATAACTCTAAATTCATGTTTATTGTTGTGATCTAAGTTAATTGTTTCATTCTTATCTCTGTATCTGCCCTTAGACGTTTGGATGCTCATATTCCCAGCATGTGGGCTGTCCTGACCTTTCTGCTTAAGGCATTTTCCATTACATTTGCTTTTCCTAAGAGGTAGATGATAGAGAAGTTGTAATATTCTAAAATAACATCTATCTTTGTTATTGTATATTTAAGTCCTTCTGGAAATGTAAATACTTGAGGCTCTTATGATTAGTATATATTTTAAAAATTTCCCTATAGAGATAGTGTCTCCCATTGCCAAGGCAAAAATAACTGTAGCTAGCTCCAGGTCATGAGTTAGGTAATTTTTCCCTTGTGGTTTCATCTTTCTAGATGCAAAGATGATAACTAGCCTTTTTGCGTTAGCGCACATCCAAGCCCTTTCTTAGAGACGTCCATATACACAACAAAACCTTATAATTCTTTGGGAAGGGGTAAAATTAGGGCTAAATTCAATATTTTCCTTGTTTCTTGGAAACACTTCTCGCTCTCCTCATTCTAATTAGGTAGTTGTTCCTTCTGAGTTAACTTAGTCAACAGGCTGGCTATTTGAGAAAAATCTTGTGCAAACATTCAATAATAGTCGATGAGTCCCAAGAAGCTACATACTTCTATCACATTCTCAAGTTTTTTCCAATTAACTATTGCTTCTATCTTAGAGAGGTTGACCTCTACCCTATTTAGAGATATGATGTGCCCTAGGAAAGCCACTTTTTTCTAACCTAAAATGATAGTCGTTGAACTTTGAATATGGCTTGTGCTCTTTCAGGAGTCCTTAAAACTATGTGCTAGTGCTTTGTATGCTCCTCTTTGGTTCTAGAATACAACAAAATATTGTCAATGAATATTACCATAAACTGTTCTAGATATGGTCAGAAAATTCAATGTATCAAATCTATGAAAGCTGCTGAGGCTTTGGTCAGACCAAATGGCATTACTACAAACTCAAAATGACCATACCAATAATTGAACGCAGTATTCAAGATATCTTCTTCCCTAATTTCAACTGATAGTACCTCTGTCTCAAATCCAACTTCGAGAAAGTCACAGATCCTTATAGAAGGTAAAATAATTCCTCTACATGTGGCTGGGGTATTTGTTCTTGATAATAGATTTATTCAACTCTCGATAATCTATGCACATCCTCAAGGGCCTTTCTTTTTTTTTTTTTAACAAATAGCATTGGAGCTCTATATGGAGAAGTGCTGGGCCTTATGAATTTATTCTCCAAAAGTTCCTGGAGTTGATTTTTTAGTTCCTTCAATTTTGTAAGTGCTATTCGGTAGGCGTATTTAGAAAAAGGTATAGCTTAGGGAAAGCGTGAATAGAAAACTCTATCTCTAGGTCGAGTGGTAATAAGTTTAGCTTTTCAAAAAATACATCTGGGTAATTAGCTACTATGTTTACTTCTTCTATTTTGGCTGTGTCTTGGGGTTTATTGATAA
Organism: Jacaranda copaia; assembly: GCA_014898725.1. Lineage (NCBI taxonomy): Eukaryota > Viridiplantae > Streptophyta > Magnoliopsida > Lamiales > Bignoniaceae > Jacaranda > Jacaranda copaia. Next base: position 307,720 of record JACGDI010005657.1, read on the forward strand.
GGTATGCTAAAAATCCCTATTCTCGTTCTCTCAGAATTTTCCTAGCCTCTACCGCAGATATAATAGATATCGAGAAAATTATGTTTGTGGAATGACATGACGATATTAGTACCTTATCCCTAAGAGTGACATACTTGGTGTAACAAATCACTTGTGCCTGATGCTGGTACAACCAATCTATTCCAAGTATTAAATCATACTCCTAAATGGGCATTTCGATAAGATCAGTTGGATACTCGCTATTCCCAATCTTCACTGGGCATGCTCGGTATATAAAATTGGCTAACAACTTTACCCCTAAAGGTGTTTGTACTTTTATTTGATAAGCCATGATTTCTGGTGGTATATTCAACTTATGAGAGATAGATGTAGATATAAAGGAATGAGTAGCTTAAGGATCATATAAAGCTTTACCATTAATTCCACAAATAGAAACCATACCCTTAACTACTTTATTAGGGTCTAGTGCCTTTTCTTATGTCAAGGCATGTACACGTGCTCTGACCTTAGGTTTCTTGCTGGTCTTTGCCATTTATTTTCCTGTCCCTAAAGGTGTTGGCTTTCTTTTGTTGGGGCAATCTCTGATAAAATGCTGATCATTACCACAACCCACATATTTACCCTACTTTTTCCAACACTTAGATTCTTCATAGCCTATTCCTCCACAAAATCTACATTTCTTTGGTGCCATTCCTTGATCCAAATTTACGGCCCCAATGGCTTGATAAGTTATTTAACTGATGCCTCTACTCTAAAATTTTAGCTTTTTATTTCCAGGGTTATTCTGTCTATTGAGGGCATTTTTCCTTTTCGCCCTTTGTCTTCAATTTTTCAAATCTCTCGTAGTTCTACCTCCACTTGCAGTGCCTTACTCACAACATAATTAAAGCTTAGTAGACCATATGTGGTAAAGCTTGTCTGAGTTTCGACCATAATTCTTCTATAAATTTATAGGTCTAACACTCCTCATCTATAAATATATGGGGTGCACACTAAATCAGTTGTCTGAAGGTAGCCTCGTTGTAACTGAGAAAGGATGTTCTCTGTATCAAATCTATAAATTCTCTTTCCTTGCCACCAATGGTACATATTTTTTCATGAACTCCCAAGTAAAGTTTTCCTAAGTTTGTTGAATCCCTTCAACAGTCCACTTATGGTCTACCATTTTCCACCAATCATGTGCAGGTCCTTCCAATAGAAATGTAGCATATCGGACCTTTAACTCATTTAGGTAATGAAAGGTTCCAAATATCTTCTCTAAGTTCTCAACCCATACTTTAGCTTTCTGTTGTTCGGTTCCCCTAAGAATTTCACAGGCTGTAGGCAAAGGAACCTCTCTAAAGCTCGATCTTCAGTAAGCTTTTCCATATTTCTTACTTTACCACACTACGCCTATTGTTGGTAGATTGCATAAATCAGTGCCATATTTGGAACATGGGGTTTGCAAGTTGATCTACAGCTGGTTGATCAACCAAAGGAACTTGTGAAACCTCTTTTTTCAGTAATGGTTGTTGTAAAGCAAGGGCTTCGTGTCTAGGGACATTTAGTACATTAGCCTATCTACTGAGCGGCCTACCTCATTGTTCTACTCAAGCTTGATTGGGTATTTGAGAACCTTCCAATGATTCAATTCTTTTCTTTAAATCAATTTAAATCTATAATACTTCTTAAACTGCAAATTCTCAAGATTGCAATGATATCTAAGGTTATCATCAATTCTTTCTTAATCCCTTAAATTTGCATGTAAAACATTTAATAGATTGAAGTAAATTTCATTATAATAGAAGTCTATTCATTCAAAGATAAACATAAAAACTTTCAATATCATTTTAAGTTAGCTTTAGTGATTGTTTACAGTAGTATATATAATATCAAGATCTAAAATTTGGCTAAGCTATTTATTTTCTTGGTCATGGAATAAAATGACGAGGCTTGGGTTAAGGCTTACTCTATTAGTTTGGCTATTCTTAGCCTATTACGTTCTAATTTAATGGCTAAAAGCTTTTACTAAAACATACATACATTTTTACTAGCATATTTACATGTACAAGAGTCTCTAACTCTAATCTTCTACATTGGTAATGTCAGACTCTATATTTTCATGCTCATCCTCATGCTCCTCTCCATTTAACTTTATATCCATATCATCATTGTCTTTTTCAAATTCCAAAAATTTATTTTCCATATTAATCCCATGTGGTACCTAAGCCAAGAGCTCTTGTGTGGGATCCTCCTTAGGTCTTTCTTAAGATCCTCTATTGGTAGCTCTTTTAGGTTCCCTTTGGGTACCTCCTCTATTTGGATACATTGCCTCTGTCCCTACTTTGAAGAGGGACAAACTTTGGAGGGTCTAGCCTCAAATGCTATTCTAATTCCAATGATTTGATCTGTAGCACTCCCATAGTGTGCCAACATCATTTTGACTGCATTATAATCATTTGGGTCACAACAACAATCTTAGGGTGATCTATCAATCCCAAAAATCTCCTCCATTTAGACTCGTACCATGTGGAGCCTCTAAATGTGTCCTTCAACTATTTTTAACTTTTCACTTTCCTGCTTCATTTTGTCCATAAGCCTTTCTATAGTGTTGCTTCTGACCTGAACTATTGTTCTTAAGTGATATGTCCCTACTTTTCTTTCCCTCAATGCCTTGTGCATATCATAAAATTCATTTCCAACTTTCTTAGTCGCATAAAAATTTTCAATTACACACAAGATACCCAAGGTTCAATTCCCCAATCTAAAGTTAAATGTTCAATTTTCGAAAGCAAAGACTATAGACTAGTCGGCCGTCCCAGGTATAATGTCATATTTCCTAGTATTTAACACTATGCCCTAGAATCCAAACCTTAAATAACCTTCTATACCATAGATTGGACATAAATAATCAAGGAAAAATAGTTGAAAGTGCTACAGTCAGTAAGCAAAGATTCAATAATGAGAATGATACGATTTACAATATGAAACAACGATATAGCATAACACATGTAATACCAAATTCAATAGACTATTTGCAACTTCATCCTTATTGCTCCCAGAAAAGTACATAAACAGTAACATAGAATATAATATAACATAATAAATTTTCCTTATTATTCCATCACCCAAGCACTTAGCTCGATAGACATGTGGCATGGCCAGTCGTATGCTAGATCTGCCACTCACAGAAAGCTATCTCTAATTATTTGCAAGTCAGGATTTTAAGTCGATACTAGTCGGGACACCTATCACCATTGGTCCATATAGCTTGATCATTTTCTGGCGATTGTTTTTGGGACCTAGTTTTGGGCCTAACCCGATCCGTGATGCCCCTACAATGATAACCCCCTAGAGCGTCCTCAAGGTAACTTAACATAATACCAGCATATAAATTTCAAATTAACTAATCAAAAATATATATGTGAAATAGATTAAGACGGTACATTCAGCAAAACATTAGCCAGTAAGGCCATATAAATAGTATATAGAATGATTTAACCAAAAATATGAAACAAAGTTGGTCGGCAAGACCTAAAATATCAATACAAATAAGGGAAAGCCAACAGGGCTATGGGATATGTGGGATAGATAATACAATAGGAGTTCTAGGCATTAGGACGAGTATAATCAAATTCAATAGATAAACACAAGGTATGCAATCATCAAAAGTCATTCACTTTCCAAAAGAAAGATAAGCTTTTCCCTCACATTAATTCCCAAAAAAAATGCTATCCTCATCTTACTACTCTACAAATCTCGACTACTCTTTGTCACTCCTTTCAAAAGGGCATATTTAACGTCAAAACACTTGTATCATCCTTTAAACAGTAATTAAACCATTTATATCTTGATATTGGTTATTTTCTAATATTTTAGGGGCTCGGTTCCAAAAATATTGTAAGAGTAACATCCTATTAATGCTATAATATCTACGAGAGTCTTATTTGCTCCAGTCGATAATCATTTCTTATGTTAATACTTTCTAATTTAACAATTTAAGTCTTATATCAAAAGTTTAGTAGAAACACGATAATCAATTCACACTTCAATTAATATTTAGTCCTTGCCATGTTATACAAAGTCGGATATAATTACAATAATTAAATCTAAATAATGATAATCCAATCTTTAACAACTCGGCTCCATATATAATTATACATAATATTAGAGTTTTAATTACCTAATTTAACTTAATTAATCAAGGATTATATATATTTTACAAATCTAGGTCCACTTAGCATTATATATATATTCATGCATCCCATTGTCTCGATTCCAATCATATGAAAATTCCAACTTGTATCAAGATACATGAAATATTACACCAACAAGAATAATCAAAAGCTTAAAGGTATCAAATTCCATTTCCCATCAAATTTACCAACTCACTCTATTTTCGGAGCCAAACCACCTTAGAGCAGCGCTATGCTTGTGATCATCGCCGTGCACTATTGCCATCGTAGTTGCTAATCACCACTAGTAATTGACGCGTCTCAATGCGTATAGTAAAACTTCCTAACCAATTTCTAATTCCACCATCGAATTGACCATCAATTGAAGCTTTAATCATGCTACTCCACCACCTCCACTATCACCCATTTTGCTTAACTCCACCATTGTCGGTGGGTGAAACTAGAAATTAAGAGCACTAAGTTGTTCTTTGAGCTGAATGCTACAAAACCCATCTTCTAGACACAACCTTTCACTATCGGTGATGCAACATCCGCCATCCTCCACCCATGCTAATTTTCAGTTTCAATTTCCTAGTGGTCTGTCGGCCAAATTAGGGTGCATGTGGGATGGTTGTGCTCATGGCAACAAGAGAAGCTATTGGTCTAGTTTTGGAAGTTTGCCATTGTCGAATGGAGTTCATTGGCGGGGAAGAGGGGTTGCAGGAAATTGAATGAAATTGGGGGGGGGG
>JACGDI010005657.1:312645-335022 GCA_014898725.1 Jacaranda copaia
GCTATTTAAAGGATGATTTCCTGTAACTATAGATTGACCCCAAAAATCTCTTTTAGTTTCAGATTTAATCCCTCATTTAATGAGTGTCCTACATAGATCCAGTTGACCAAAAATAATTATAACTTGACCCCCAAAACTTTTAAATATTTTACAATTAAATTCTTTCCTTTTTACGTTTTGACTCCCATATTTTTTTTTAAATCAAATTAAAATTATGATTTTTAAATTTTTTACCAATTAAATTTTTAGGGGTGTTGACAATTACTTTCAAAATACTCTACATATAGTGGTAATAGATATAAATTAGTTAATAAAAATAAAAGAAAATATATGATAAATTTGTTGAACTATAGAGTTCAAATGGTCAAGGAATCATCTATATATTAAGAGTAGAGATGAAAAAGATTTTATAGATAAAATGCAATCTTATTATAATATTAGAGATAAAGAAAGAATGATTTGTTTCAATTAAAAATTGATTTCAAATTGAAATTTGGATATCTTTAAATGGAATAAACAATATCAAATTAATAATCAACAATCAATGAAAATTTTCTAATTTAATTAAAAAACTCAAAATTCTAAAAATTCAAAATTTAGTCAAAATTACACAATTATGAATCCGACAACATTATACTATATATAATAATGAAGATTTGAAATACATTTGTTTATTCATTGCAAATAAATATCAAGTGGGATAAAATAAATTGATATCCATAAAGAGTTTTTAAACAATTAGAGATTACAAATTTATAAATATCCTAAAGCCATTCGAATCATTCTTTAATTGTCTATAATCTTTTTATTAACCATACAACTTGGGTACCACCATATTTTATATTTTAGATACAGTATAACTAATAATAATATTCACTTGTTTGATAATTAATGCAATTAATTATGTCATCATATAACTAATTATGCAATATGTTCATAAATAATTTGTCAACATAAATAATGTAGTTAGCTTTGCAATGTTAATCTAAGTAATTATAACATATATTCACTTATCCTCTTAAATCAAGTATTAGGGCATAAGTTTTGTATAATTGTATAATTAACGTAATTATTGAAACTAAACAACCAAAAGAAAACTATAGCTGGAGAGTAAATATATGACTTTTATGAAAAGCAAATTCAATTTCATCAAAAGTACATTCAAACACTACTACATCTACAAAGTACATTCAATTTTTTCTTATCTATACTATTAATATATAGCACAATGATTTTTTATTATAATATTACAATTGTGATTGAATTTTAGATTCTCACAATTTTGAGTTTTTTTAATTAAACTACAAAATTATTATTTATTGTTAATTTATTTTTTAATTTTATTTTAGTATATTCAATTTATCTGTAATAACTTGATGTGAATGATTTTGACGACAAAGGCAATTTGGTAAATTAAGTAAAAGTGGCTCAATAACTTAAATTAATTAAATAAGTAAAAGATTTGAAAAGCCCAAAGACAAGTTAAGCCCACAAAAAGGGGTTAAAAAACTCTAATAGGCTTAAGACTATCAAGAAAAAAATAAATCATTCACAAAAGAACTGAGAACTTCCAAGAACTCTAAAGAAATAAAGATATTTGTGCATGCATTCCAAAGGAAAAGAACTAACAAACAATTGTCCATCGGGAAAGACCTCACTCCATTTCTATGTAGCATTATTTTGGCACTGTCTGTGGGAAATTCAACAATGAAGAGGGATGTTGAGGACACAGACGAGATTCAGAGCTTGCGACTTTAGCAATCAGGTAGCCCTGATGTCAGAGAATATGGAGAGTCACTAACTTGAAGTACCACCATGCTTGATATTAGAGCTAGTTTTGAATGCACTTATTACACCAAAAGACATGCTCACACACCGAGCATCACGTCTTGGAGAACATATGTTGCTATTAACTCAGAGATATTAACAAGTCTACTGAAAAGTGTTACTGCCTGAGTTCTTCCCAATGCGAGTGCTCAGCATATGAAGGGGCTAGAATAATCCTACTATTGGAATTTGGGGACTTTATCCTCTTCAGAGTAGACCACCTAATTAATCTTAGACAAGTTACCACCTCTTCTCCTCCTCTCCTACAAGCTGACTTACACTTCTTACTTTAAGAGGATTCCACTTGGCTATTGCCTGCTGCGATAGAATATGGACTCGCTTATCAAAACCCTTATTCACCAAAGAAGTTGGGGACTCATACTTGCTTGTAATCGTCCATGAGGCTAATAAGTGCAAATGATATGACTAAAGTAATAGCCTAAGCGATATATTAGAAGGACATGAACGCAGCACTCTTTGAGCATCCATCGCTTATAGGCTATTTACCAGTCTTATAATAGAGATTCTAACTAAATTATGATAGCAGGGGCTCATCCAACATCCCTCTTAAGGCAATGAGGGATCCAATGAAGTGAAGATTAGGTAAGTGGTATAGTTTCCACCGTAGCAGCATGCACACCACAACATAATGTGAACATTTAAAAAAGAGATTGAGAAGTTAATCTAGGATGAGTATCGTAAACAGTACGGGCATGGGTGCCAAACGAACTTGAAGAGGCACCAAGAGTTAGAGAGAGTAAACCTTGTTGGTAGCTTGATGAATATTTGAGGCTTAAAAATTAGCATTGTCTATGCTATTATAATGATCTCTACACTACTAAGATATTCTCAAAGCTCTAAGAAGTATTGGATAATGGAGGTGATGCTAATACTAAAAAGGTGCTAACATAAGTATATGTATGCAAGCCCATGTTATTGACCTTATATTGGTACCCTTCAAAGATTAGCCCTAGATGTCAAACTTTGCTAGGTAGGATCCAAAGCATTGAGGCCGCAATAGTCCTTAGTCTCTAACCCTCATATGGCTTTAAAGAAATTGCATACTCATAAGAACAATGGAGATAGAAAGTAGGGAATAATGAAACCCTTTGCTCCCCCCTCCCCCCAAACAAATATTGATAATCATGGGGGCACAGAAAGTAAAAGCCAACCCTAGCCAAGGATAAATTATTAACATACAATACATTAGATGGGAACCTTGTGGTTTACATCTTTTACAACTAGAAAGGTAGAGATACTCTAGGTTGCCACATTGTAGGGTATGATTGGATAGCCCGCAATAGTTGAAAGATGGGAAATCCCAAAGTAATGCAATTTCTATCACTTTAAGGGCATACTATAAAGGAATAGTAGAACCTGAGAGATAAAATTGAAGCATTAATTCAGCAAGGGTACCTCAATGAATATGCAGATGAGCGAAGAAAATCCCTCAAAGAGCAATTGCAAATTAGAAGAAAAAAAGACCTTGGGAGTCCACCCAATAAGCATCCATGCCCATAATTAGAACTATGCACTACCTATAAATAGGACACCAGTCCCTCTAATAGGAGTTGTTAGATCAACTCAAGAAGTACTGCTTGGTGTTCAATAAAAACACCATTGCCTTGAAGAGCATCAAATGTCCTTCTATTAGGACTACCAAAATGAAAGCACCACATGAAATTATGGAAAAAGAAGAATATGCCAACATACTCTAAAATTAGGCCATCTACAATGCTTACCCTAAGAGACCATGCTTTATGCTACTTGGAAGCATAATCTGCTACACTTTTTGTCATTTTTTGCTCCTTTTGTAGTATTTTTTTTATTTTTAAGCATTATTAAATTTACGCCTTGATTTAAATAAAATCTACCCACTTGGAAGGGATCCCTTTTATTACTAATATGTTTTTTACTCTCTCTTAATATATATTCTTAATGTTTTAGTGTCTTTTCTCATACTTTTGGCCTTTTTCGCAACTGCACGCTCTCCTTCGAAGCGCACTCAGAGACCTTTAGATGTGACCCAACTATATGCCCTCCTGGAGGCATATGGTAGCTACTTTGCATAATCCTATGATACGGCCTACTAGAGGCACGCAGTCACCAACATAAATCCATTATAGGCCCTCTAAGAGGCATATGATAGATACTCTGAAAAAACCTACTAAAGGCCCTTAAGGAAACACTCAATACTCTCTCTAAAAAAACTTACTATAGGTCTTTTGGGAGGTATATGGCACTTTCTCTGAAAAAACCCACTAAAAGCCCTTCTATAGGCATATGGTACTCACTTTGAAGAAACCTCCAATAAGCCCTCCTGAAGGCACATTGTAGCTACTCTGAGAAGGATCTACTATATGGCCTTTAGAGAGGCACCTAAAAACTAAATAAAGAAGCCCACCTTGAATCCTCTTAAGAGGAAAGTGGCAATATCTCAAGATTAAGGAAAAAGAAAAATCCTCTAAGTCAAGCAACTCGCTAATTTGCTGTATGCTTAGGAGGCATATGGAAACTTCTACTTTAACTCGGTGCTTAACCTTCAACTTCAAATGGCCACATAATTAATGCCTAAGATTAACTCCTCACCTTTCGATTGTTATGCCTTATGAAGTCAACAATAACCCTGTAAAAGACATACTGTGAAATTCAAATAACAAGAACTACTTAGAACAATTCTATCATACACTGTGCTCACATTAATGATAGTCATTGGAAACTCATATAATTTACTAATTATGTATGTGACTCTATAAAAAATTTCATTAAGTTTTCAAACAAATGTTAGGAGTTTAGCACTCTTAATAAATTTGGGAGAGATCTGGGTATTATCATTATTTATTAATGGGTGCTCCAATGTGGGTGCCCACTAAGCCCTAAAAGTGCACTCAAGATTGACTAATCAAAACTTCTTAATTTTAATTTTTTAATATTCCAATGTTGCAATTCAAATTAAGTTTCTGCTGTTAATTTTCTAATGAGAAATTTAATTTGCATTACATAATTGGGGATTTTTTAAAGGAATATTAATTAAATAAAAATATATATTTTAAGAGACCATTCATAATTCAATAATTATGCCTTTCTAATAATTGTAAAAAATAAATAAAAATGTAGTTGTGCCTTTCCAGAATGAATATTTGATTTTCTAATAAAGATGACACTTCATCAAGACTATTGTATTCTTCTATAGAAGAATGTGATGTTTAGGAAGGGTGTTTCAAATTTCATATAGTTCATGTCATAAGAATAATATTTTCATATTTCAAACTCGCTTATACATTTTTCCACTAACATTTGTTTTTAAAAGGTTTTCTAATATAAATATTCTAAATTATTCTTCAAATATTTAAATGATTTTGTTATATTGTAAAATTTATTTGTCAGAAAGTTTGAGAACAAATAGCCATCTCTTATTTTGCTTTAGTCATATACAAATTTACAAAAAAAATTGGTGTCAATCTAATTTAGCCTTTTCACTATTCAAGTTTGATAAATCATAATTAATAAAGAAGAGATGGGCCATTTTCATACGCATAGAATAAGAGATTAAGCATTTTCACATGAAGAAGAGTAGGCTCAAGCTAATGTCAAGAGATCCATTTTATTACTGTAGAAGTGAGGCAAGGGTAATAGCGAGAATGACAGAACTCTTTCTTATATAATAAGTATGAGAATGCTCCATCTCTCCAAAAGAGTACGCTTCTTGAGGAAAAAAATCATTTAATTTGGAGATAGCTTTTTTGAATTCAGGAGTGGCGAGATGCTAAAGAAAAGAGTAAAGCTAAAAGAGCACTTATTTCTACAATGAGAAAGGCATAATAAAGGTAATCTAGCATGGGGCTGGTACTTTACTATCAAGAGCTCTTAAAGCAACCTTTTCTTATTCCTTATTGGGCTGAAAAAGTCTTGGGAACATCTAAACTATATTAGTTGCTTTTGCAATCCAACCATACTAGTGTCCTACAGTGCTTTACTATCAAGAGCTCCTAGGGCAACTTTCTCCTATTACTTAATGGCTTGAAAACGTCTTAGAAACAACTAAACTCTATGAGTTACTTCTACAATCTAATAACACTAGTGTCCTTACTACACATTCTTCTTCAATTACTATTAGTACCATGCCTTATCTAAGTGTTGCTAGGTTTAGCTCCTTGAGCGCACTCAATCCCCCCCTTTTCCCCCCATGCTAATCTAGTCTAAAACTAAATGCTTAGCTTCTGTGCTCAATTTCCTAGTTTGGACATAAGTTTAGCACTTACCTAATATAATTTTATTTGCTCAAATAGAAATTCAAAGTTCTTCTTTTTAGAGTTTTTACAAGTGAGTGAAGCATTAGCTAATAGTGAATTTCCTAGGACAAGTGAACCTCTCTTCTTTCTTGGTAGCTCTATCCATTTCCACCTTCAATGGTAGCTATTCTTCTCTTCTTTCAGGCTTTTGGTTTTGAGATGGCATGGACATGATCTTCTATCCCAGATTGCTCGCTCACATTTTGTAACATTCAATATGAAAACTTGCATTTTTAATTTCTTGCATATAGGATTGATGTCTATTTTTAAATGAGATCAAGGAATATTTCTAGCTATTTGGTGCCTATTGGGCCATCTTCTCTTGGCAAGATAGATAGAGTCAATTTCTTCACAAATACCCTTAATCCATAAACCTATGCCTAAGCATTGGAGGAAAGGTAGATGTGGAAAATAGATCAATACAACAAGAAAAGTGTAAAACAAAAAAAACGTCTGGTGAGGCATTTCTCAGTTCTTAAGAATACTTTCTTTGAAGAATATAAATTTATCTAAGCTGCATTCACAAGCAACTTAGAGATTTAACTTATTTATATAAGAAAAGAAAGAAGAAAAATATTCTTTCATAGACTCACATTTTCTTAAGCTGATGACCTGGCCTAAGAGTTGAGCTTAGTATAAATAATTCATATCTTCTTCTCGCTAAGAGTTCTTACATTGAGGTAGGATGGTTCAATCAACTAATGTATTGGTAGAATGAAATGAAAGATGAAAATAGTGCGTAATAGAATTAGGAATAAAAGGAGGACTAAGACATTCAAATTCACATCCAAGCAAAAAACCTTAGGGAACCATGCTTTTGGAAGGAAAAATGAACCAGAAAACTATTATTTGAATGTAATGAAAATAGATTTTTTGAACTTCGAACTTCTCCACCTAGAGTGGGAATAGTTGAATTTGGATCTTATCTATTCATCAATACCTAAGACCACGATTCTAAACCTTATATTTCCCATATCCTTTTGCAAAAAATTACTTATAGTTCATAACGACACTAATACCTTTTAATGTTAATTACCAGGCCTAAATCGAGGACTCAGAAATAGTAACAACTTTTATAACCAAAAAATCCAGCTCAAAGTTGAACACATGAAACACTACCTATAGAAGTAGTAGTTCAGGAGGTTAGTGGCTTATCAACTACAAGTTTTTTCTATAAAAATGGGATCACAACCAAGTACATGATGTTAAATCTTAGGAAAAATATTATTTGGTTGACTAAATCTATCATTATCCAACATTGGAATGTCACTTTGTTGAGATTAGACCTTATGGTATGAACATGAGTACTAATATTGTGGATTCGTGTATTTCAGTTAAAAGACCCAAAGTAGCAAAGCCCTAGATAAAAATAGCACTTGGGCCAATTATTGTGCTTAGAAGCTTTTGATTTTTTTTTTAAATAGGAACTATATGAATATGGGAAAAACTCCAAGAAAGAAAGATTAACAATTCATATAAATCACATAGTGGAAAATGTCTTGAATAAATCCAATTAGGTAATTAATAATCTTGTTATACAGAAAAAAGTCATTATCATGTCCTTTTTGGATGATTCATATAGTTTTATGATTTCTTCAGGGCATGAACTATTGATTACTTAATTCCTAATAGCAAAATTTTATCAAAACTTGGTCTAACTCTCAACAATCGTGTAATAAAATCAATAAGTCTAATAGCTCATAACATAAGACAATAAAGGAAATTAAATAGGCCTGCTCTTCTCTCTTTTTTCTATTAAACTATGAAAAGCTAAAATCATTTCCCTTTTGAATGATTCAATGCTCTCTCTAGCAAGTTTAGCTTTATTAATGCTCTCAAAAACTAAATCAATTAGGTCTAGATTGGCTCACTTTTCCAATCAAAATGAATTCCAAAAATGAGACACGACACTCACAGCATGAAACCTGAATCAAGGATCAAACCCCTTCCTTCCTAACTACTTCGTTCAACCCCTTTTCTCTTATGCAATTATCTATAGAATGGAATAGTGCCAATAATTTTTGGAGAGAAGAATAAGGACTGGAAAAAAAAAAATAAACTACTAATATTTTTATTACTAGAAATAAAAATTTATTATTTACAATTTCCTTCCCTTGTAATAACCAATTGGGTCCTTTGAAGAGAGAGAAAGCACCACATCTTTGATTTTTTCTTGGCAACATTCCTCATGAAAGGTTTGGCTACTTGGTAGAAGTACTAAAAGTATATTCTTATGCAAATATTCCTTTTCTATCTCAGGCCGTGGAAGGAGCTTGCCTTTTTTCTTCACTCATTTTAGAGTGAAGAGATATGATTAACAAAGGTTAGTTAAGAGATTGTTAAAAGCTCCATGAATGGTTAATGTGGCTTTTATCTTGTTAGTAAGGAGCGCTTATGATAAAGTACGACTTTGAAGCTAGCTTATTAATGTTATCTTAGAAAGAGTAATATTGTATTAATACTCCCTTAACTATTTACATAGTAAGAATTGATAGACATTTGCATTTCCCATGGTATGAACTAGTAGCCCATCTAACAATAGAGTTAATAGTTGCGCTCATTCTTGCAAAAAAAGAACTCTCTCATACTCTTTGTTTTGAGTTTGCTTCACCAATGCATTGATAGCTATGATTCTTTGATCTAAAAAATGAAAAGTCAGGATTGAATACTTTTCAGAGATTTCCCTTACTTACCTTTAGTGGGGATCGAAATGACTTATATAAAAATACCACAAACTTCAGCCTTCTTTAAATCAAAAGTATCCTTTCTTATTTATTTCATTTTGCGCCTTGGGCTTGCTCAATTCTTTTCAACTAGAACTATAAGTCTTATTGAAAGGGTAAAGAGAGAAAGAAGCAAGATAGCAGAACTACTCAATTGGAAAGAAAGAGAGGTCATCAACTAACTAAAGTTGCTAAGACCATATGTGCTCTCAACACACCCATGTTTGACTGATTACAGATATTCTCTCTTGTGAACTACAAAAAGTATCAAAATAGCTCTATCGTTTACTCCTTAGACCCAAAAGCTACACAAATATTGCTACCAGAAAGCCAAGAAGCACATAAAAGCAAACTCATACGTACATTACCAAGAGAGAGACTTTAGGAAGGTTTGATTTTCTTTTACGAACTTTTTTGCTATACCAGTAGTGAGAAACTAACACTACGCATACCTATATGTACCAACATGATCCTCCTAAAACAGTTCATATTAAAAGGAAAAAACATCACCATTTTACAAAGCATATAGTACTATATATATACACTATACGTACCATTATGTATATCTTTAGTACTATATATGTAGGGTAGTATATATATAGGATTATTACTTTATATTATATGGATATGCTTATATGTATTTGATATGGGATAGCCCAGTAGGCCCAACCTAATAATACTCAAATAAAGCAGAAGTTGGCTCAACTTAACCTAAGCACCCCAGTTAGCCACAAGCCCAACTAATATTATGTTGGGTAGATGCTCGACCACCACTAAACCTCAGGATCCTTGCCTATTATGGCAAGTATAAGCACCCTCTGATCGACTATAGTATATATGGCTGATAATCTCCAAAAGGTGGGTTCCACCATTCAACCAAAAAGAAGTAGCCGCGACAGTTCGGGGTGAGCATCAGTTAGTTCTGTAAAATTTACCAACCAAATTGATCAGTTAATTTATTGAATTGAATAAAAATTTATAACCATTTACCGCACTAAAATTTTTAGTTAACCAAAAGAATTAACCTAAAATTTTTTGTTTCATTTGGTTAATTCACCAATTGACCATTCTTTTTTTTCTTTTTTTCTTTTTGGCATCATTACCTTCCTTTCATTTTATAAGCTAAACAAGGGCTTGTCTAGTTGCATTGTACTATTTAAGAGTTTTCATATACAATGGAATAAGTCCAAAATGTGCCTTAATTTCATTTGTTATTGTATTGAAATATATTATTGATGACAACATAAAATTAAAATCATAAATCTTGAAATTAGTTAAGAAATCAAAACACAATGTTTCCATTACAAATTGTAGATGTATGTGCTGGACCACAAACCTACAAATAAAGTGCAATTATTGTGAAGTTAAATATTGAAGATTTTTTGAGTTAATTTGATTTTTAATTGATTTTTTCAGTTAATTCACCACATCGCACTAAAAACCAAAAACTTAAAAAACATTAACTGTTAATCAAGCCAAAATATAATTGGACAAAATATTTTAGTGAATTTGGTTTTGGTTCGGTCGATTAATCAATTTTTTTTGTTAATGGATAGTTTTGCTCACCACTAGCGACAATGTCATATCTCAGCGAACAAGATTCGAAGAAAATTGTGCTGGAGTACTCATCTCAATTGTAGAGGTCAAAGATGGATGACAACCTCTCTATTGCATTGAATGCTCCGCTAGGTGACGTGCTACTACATTAATGGTGCTTGCCACCAACAGTACTGCTCTTTTAGTCGTGTCAGGCTAGTGTGCACCCCCAATGTACCACTTTGTCCTAGGTTACTAGAGAAAGCGCTACGTGGAATAGTACATAAGTGGGATAAGATTTGAAGGTCCTCAGGCAAGGATAAAGGCCCTTCCAGCACAACAAAGGCATCAAAGTCATGTCAACTACCATGAGAAGGCTATAAATACCCCATTCTAGCCCTCAACAAGTTATGCACACTATTGCCCTTAGCTTCCACTCTGCTACTCTACCTTCTAGGCGATTTACTGACTTGAGCATCGAAGTATCTTAGCTAAAGGCCTCTCAGCTAGCCTAACATTTGCTATTGGTTACAGGACTCAATCTCTACAACATCTTGAGCATATTTCCTGACTTGTCAACTGGTTGACATAATTAAACTTTAGCCCATTACATACATAAACCAGATTTACCCTCATCATTTTAGCACCATCTATCAAAAATTGAGTCCTCAACTGTGAAGAAATGATTAACACTAGGGAGCTGCACCTAAAAGACAGGAAACAAAGAGATTCCTAAGTCTTCTCAATGTGGTGGGCCTGGGCTCCTAGCTAGAGCAATTAGTCTCCATGACTATGCCACAACTTATGCAACTAATCAACAAGCAAATATCCACTTAAATCGTTGCTCAGCTGTTTGCTGTGTTGAATAAACATAACAACCAATTAGGGCCGGTTGCTAGTGCCATCCCTCAACCAAGAGATGAGAAGCTTTCGAGAGAGGAAAAAGGTCAACCAGAGGTCTTTTGACCACCCACGCAATATTATGATAATCTTAGAAGATTTCCAAGAGAAGAGGCCTACCTTCACCTACACGAAGAAATTGCTAATTCAGTCGATCATTGTGCTTGGCCACTTCAAGCCCCGCACCCTAATAGGGCTGAGTGATTGAAAGCCCAAATGAATAGAAACTTGTCCCAGGTGGACTGTAAGGAATTTGATGAGGTTTCTTATCAAATGTAGTAGTTTAATAGGCGACTAGAGAAAATCTTGAGGAGAAACTTGAAGAGAAACCCTCACTATGATGGTGCTCCTCGGCTTCTCCTCAGCTTCATCGAGAGAGAGAATCACCATTTGTGAAAGACATAATCAATGAGTGTATAGCAATCAATGCCAAGGTCCACATCGAACTCACTCGATATGACAGATCGACAGACCCGAATGAGCACCTAATACTATTTGAATATATTAGGCAACTTCACGAACACAACGAGTATATCCATGCCCAGTTGTTAGTTACCACATTTTAGCGAACTGCCCTCAATTAGTTTATGAAACTGGAGCTAGCATCGATATACTCTTATGATCGGCTTTGCGATAAAATTTCTTCACTAATTTACTAGTCGGAGGAAGGCGAAGTTCCCCTATGCTCATCTACATACTATCAAACAAAATAAGGGAGAATCCCTTTGCAATTTTTTCACAAGCTTTAATATTGAGGTCTTGAAGATTAACAACCCCACGATTGAGTTTTTGATTGATGTGTTTTTCCTGGGTCTCTGCCATAAAGAATATGTCAATACATTAGTGAGAGACAATCTAGGATGATGGAGAAATTACTCAATTAGGTATATGACACACGAAGATGTAAACTATATGAAGTACGACAATCTTAATGCTGATAAGAAAAAAAGAAAGGAGAAAGATGACAGGAAGCACAAAGACAGTTATTGATCTCCCATCAAGTGATTCCACGATTATGCTCCTCTTATCACTTTTAAGAAAGAGGTCTTGTTCACTATCCAACATGACAACCCCTTAAAAAAGCCAAGGAAGTTTACAGAGACCGAAGTGATGAAAAGATCTAAGAAATATTTTCACTTCCACAAGAAAAAATGCCAAGACATGAAAGACTGTTTCAACCTCTACAAAAAGATTGAGAGGCTTATCAGATAGGCCATTTTAAAAAATTTGTTGATGAGAAAGCAAACCAGCAGACAAGCATTCCCTACTAAACTCCTTGTAAAGAAAGGTTGGGCGGCTCAAGGAAGAAAGATAAAGGAAAAAAGCCTACTATGATCTCTACCTACCAATTTGAGGAGTTATTGACAACATAGCAGGAGGCCCAACCAAGGGGGACTCAAAGTTAACCAAGAGGCAAAATCGGCAAAATTTGGAATCCACCAAATCCACTCCAATTGAAACAGTTATTTAGTTCTCAACTAGTACGAAGTTAATTTCTTGCACTGATGTTGACCTTGTCGACATTGAGAGCAAATGAGCTGACCACAAGTTGGACTTCCCCATGGTGGTATCTATTGAAATCGTGAATTTTGAAGTTAGAAATATCTTTGTCGATAATGAAAGATCCATGAATATCATTTTTCTATCAACCTTGAAAAGAATGAATATGGGTCAGTTGAAATTCAAGCCGATCCGCACACCCCTGGTCATATTCAAGGGTTTAGAAATCATCCCTAAGGGGTCGATCAACCTATCAACATCATTTGAAGATGCCCTTTGATGTAGAACTCTTATAGTTAACTAGTTGGTCGTCGATGCGCCCTTTGTATACAACGAAATCATTAATCGATCAAGCCTGAATAACTTTCAAGCCATTATTTCAACCTATCATATGAAAGTTAAATCCCAAGCACCACCAGGACTAGTGAACTCCTTTGCAACATAAAAGAAGCCTAGCAGTGCTATGCAATTTTGATCAAACCAAACGAGCACAAAGTTTGACCAAAATTGAAACCCTCGATGGATGCCCGAATAGCAGAGCCTGAGGAGAGATAGATGAGCAAAAAGAAAAAGTTGGAGAAGACTAGGGTTGAGCTTCTCAGTAAGTTCAAGATAATTGAGCTGGAGCTGGGGAATTTTGATTAGATAACAAGAATAGAGGTTGATATGGGCTACAACATGGAATGCCTCATGGTACACTTTCTCAGAAGAAACATGGATATTTTTGCATAGAAGGCATTCGATCTCTAGGGAATTGACCCTAGTATTATCATTTACCGCATGAACATAAATCCTTCATTCAAACTAATTAAACAAAATAGAAATACCTTCAACGCTGAGCGATGTCAAATCATTTGAAAAGGAGGTCAACAAACTTTTAGAGGTAGGATACATTATAGAGATTAAATACCCAAATTAGCTTTATAATGTAGTCTTTGTCCCTAAGAATGAGGAACAGTGATGCATGTGTAACGATTTCACTCTGAGATTGAGACATTTGCCTTTGCACTAGTCACTGCTGCAAGAAAAATCAGACTTTATTTCAACTCCCATTCCATCGTTATCCTAATGAACCAACCACTAAAGTAAGTATTGTCTAAACTAGACACATTAGAATGATTAACCAAAAGGGCCAATGAGCCTGGTGAATTCGACTTCACCTTTCAACAACGAATTCCAATAAAGGCCCAAGTACTAGTAGACTTCATTGCTGAAAGACTCAACCTTCTTGAACAACTTAATCAGGACTCCTTCATGTGAACCCTACACATCGATAGCTCAGCAACATTATCATGAGATGGAATTGGCATCTCTGTTGATCCCCACACCCCAAAGAGTACAACTTTAAAATCAAACTCAACTACCATGTTACAAACAATGAAGTAGAGTATAAAGCCTTTATTGTTGGAATACGAATGGCTGTGGATAAAAGAGTCAAATAGCTAGCAACCATCACTGATTCTCAATTGGTCATAGAATAGGCCGAAGCTAACTTTGAAGCTAAAGAAACTACTATGACCAAATACTTGGCAGCGGTGAAGAGCATAGGGCAGTAATTCAAGAAGTTCACACTCAGCCAGATACTTTGATTGGAGAATGAATGAGCCAACGTGTTGTTGAAATTTGCTAGCTCAACTAAAGAAACTAGAGATAAAACAATCACATTTCTCATCCCAACAAGGCCTCTATAAGCAGTGTTGATAAGAACTTGTTGGGGCATATTGAAGATGCATTCCCTTCTTAGCATGATGAGATAAACGTTTACTTTAGAGAAGGAATAGTCCTAGATGACAAGGTCTAAGCTCATCAGCTAAGAGGCCAATCAACCAAATATGCTCTCAACGATTATGAATAGCTGTACAAGAGATCCATCTTAGGGTTTCTATTGAAGTGCTTAACACCTAAGTAGGCACATACAGTCTTACATAAGGTCCACCTGGGCATTTGTGGCAATCATTTAGGAGGATGATCTATAGTGCACAAAATCATCAGATATAGGTATTTTTAGCCAACTTTATTGAAGGATGTAATCGATTTTTCTAGGAAATGCCTCTTTTTCTAGGTCCACTCCAACATACCCCACAAACTTGCAGCTACTATGGTGCCTATTCAAATCACTTGGCCATTTGACCAATAAGGGATTGACATAGTTAGATCTTTCCCAAAATCCATGGGGCAGAGAAAGTTTATGATAGTAATGGTCAAGTACTTCACAAAATGGGTCAAAGCAGAGGTAGTCCAAAAAATAACCAATGCAGCTATTAAGAGTTTTGTTTGGAAAAACATCATCTATTGTTTTGGTTTGCCAAGAGTGTTGATATCTAACAATAGGATGCAATTTCAAAGTAGGAGCCCCAAACATTGGTGCGAAAGCTTGGGGATTCGACAACATTTTACCTCGATGGGAAACCCAAGCCAAAGGTTCAATAGAGGTCACTAATAAAATAATGATTGACCACCTTAAAGCCTAACTTGTAGGCATTGGGGCAAGCTAGGCAAATGACCTCCCGGGGGTGCTATGGGCATATAGGATGACCCCTCAAATAGCTACTGGCCATAGCCCCTATAGTTTGGTCTACGATTTAGAAGTAATTATCAATAGAACTCATACAACACATTGCCTATGTGATCTACTATAATCCAGTCAAAACAATACCAAAAGAGAACTCAACCTAGAGATGATCAATGACCTTAGACAGCAAGCATACCTAAATATGCAAAGATATAGATAAAAAAAATGGCGAAATATCACAATAAAGCGATCAAGCCATGAAGTTTCAATGTAGGTGACCTTGTCCTCAAGAAACTAGAGGTATAAAAAAATATGGGCAAGCTTGACCTTAAATGGGATAGCCCGTACTCCGTCATCAATGTAACAAAGCACAAAACTTATCGACTTGAAGATATTAATGGGAATGAACTTTCTCGACCATGAACGCAGCAAATTTGAAAAAATTCTATGTGTAAAGAGACTTCATGTCTCCACATATCTATATTACAATATCATTTCAAATCAATCAAAATCACTTTTATTTCTACAACTACTTGCTCACACCACCAAACTATAGCTTCAAGCTGCTAAGTTAACAAATGACATGATCGTTTGCAGTCAACCTAAAAATTAACTTCACACCGTGATACAGGGCCTTGCAATCTAACTTAAATAATGATGTAATCATTTACAATCAACCTCGAAGTTGACCAATGAGCTGGCTTCAAGCAGTGATATGAGGTATTTAGCTTAACCATATAAATGTGGTAGTCCTCTATAGTCAACCCCTCAGTCGACTATAAAGAAATGCTTTTGGGCAAAATCAAAATAAATGAGTTAAATGTTTATAGTTGACTATAGTCAACCAAACAAAAGCTTTATTCTTAATTAATTAAACAAGAGGATTGCATCATGCCTAAGTTGAACTCGACCAATGTTGCACATAAGTTGATGTGATCTATTCATCAAACGTGTTCGTTCCATGAGACAACAGTTAATGAATGTCTTAGATTAATTCCATTTTTATGACAATCAGTTTCAAAACTGACCACTAATTGTATAATTTTTAATTAGAGATCAAGTTGTTTAAGTTATTATGTATTAACATTTCAACATTAGACAAGAATAAAAAGACTTTAAACAAGCATGAGGCATAATATGCATCGATTGGCAACAAATGGTCTTCTATTTAAAATATAAAGTATTTGATTAAAAGGATTTGAAAATTAAAAAAAAAAGTAAACACCTTATAGGGCGACTAGAAGTAAAAATATATAAATAGCAAATACAAGAAGGGATGCTCACCTTGAGCGCTCAACTCGACCTAGCTCCCTCAACTCCTTACTCAGGCTCCACCATAAGTGCTGGTTTAGAAGGTCCTACCTTATTAACCAAGAAAGGATGCTTATTTGGAGGAAAGTAATTTGCTACATTGACTATGCCCTCATAGAAGTTAAAGATGAAGTCATTGGTAAAATTAAAATTTGTAGTTACTGCCTTGAGCTTAGCCACATAGCTCAATACTTTTGCAACCACAGGGGCATTGGTTGGCATGGTAATGGGAGTAGCAGTAGCAACAAGCTCAATGACCTAACCAGTCTCATCGACATTGACATTAGTTCCCTCCATGGCATCACCCTAACCAGGGTATATGCATAGCTACTCATCACGTATCAGATTCAGGCGATTCATCTTACCATATTGAAGTGATACGCTAAAGTCTTCATCACCACAACTTAGCTTATCTCCATTATCTTGCATTGGCCAATTGTGAATAGATCAACCATCAAAACCTTTTATTGGCAAGGACCCAGTCTTCCCTACCATCACATTGACATCGAATTGTGGACTACTAATTCTATCCTAAACTAAGGAGAGGGCATGTCGAACAACTCCCTATCATCCCAATGGCCGAAGAGGTTGTAACCTATCACTGCCTTAGCTATTTCATTACCTTTTTTACCTACTATTCTCATTGGGGTTGACCTTACTTGCTCAGTCGCAAGTCTTTTCTATTGAGTAGTTAAATTGTTGCTCAGGGGAGCCGCCGTTTAGGAAGGAGAAGTGGTAGCAATAGGTTACACAGCAATTGGAACAACAACCTCCTGACAAATCCCTGCACTGCGTGGCACTTTTGGTTTCTCTAAACACAAGTCATAGCTTGTGTGCATGTTTGGTTCATGATTTCTTCCCGATTTGCAAAATAATAAAATCATAATACTCATGACCAAATAGAAAGTTGTCCAAAATAGTTGAAATAAACATAGATACATATAAGCATCTACCTAGTCAAGCATCTATAGGTAGGTTGAGCGGGACGAGCGACAAGCCCACCAGCACTAGATTTCTTTCCTCAACATAACCCAATACCTCTATCCACCTAAACTCAACTAAATCGTGTATACATATGTTTCGCCAGGTTGGTGTCTAGTTCTCAGGCATTTCGACATAACCCTATATCCAACCCCTAGGAATATTAAAACCCACCCCTAATAGCTTGAACACAAAACTATTAGGTTTCCATTTCTAGCCAAATGAGAAGGATAGGGTCATTAAGAACTTTCAATGAATATGGGTGGTTAAATAATAAAAGCTTAACTTTTCCATACTTCTCGACTTCCAGGACAAAGGGAGGTGAAAAAGGTTGCTAAAATTTTCAAAAGAGGGAGGTTGATCGTGAACATGCATAAAAACTACGAACTATATATAGTTGAGAAATAGTTAGGAAGAAGTTGGGTAACACATACTTGAAGGCCCCTTAGGAGATCGACCATTGGCTGGTCAAGGAGGAATTTAAGCTCACACCTAAGGTCATCTTTGAACATAGTGATGTAGTCAACAGGTGGTCGATGCATCTTATCCCCAAGCTTTAGAGTGATTAGCTCATATTCTGATGGAATATGGTACATTACTCTAAGCATGATCAAGTCCTATTCAATCACCTTCGACCTAATCTCATTATAGTAGTCAGGGGGCAATAATCGATCGTGAGACACAAGTAGTTCACTTAAACCAGCTCAACCCCGATGGCAACATGCTCACCCACATAACTACTTAAGGTTGTTTCAATAGTGTCACATCTTGGCGACCCAGATTCGAAGAAATATTACACTGGAGTACTCATCTCAACAATATAGGTTGAAAAAAGATGACAACCTCTCAGCTTTATTGAATACCATGCCAGGTGGCGCGCCACTGCATTAATGGTGCATGCCACCAATAGCACCGCCCTTTCAACCACATCAAGCTAATGCACGCCTCCAGTGTACCTCCTTATCCTAGGTAACTGGAGAAAGTGCCACCTGGAATAATACACAAATAGGATAAGACTTGAAGGTCCTTAGGCAAGGACAAAGGAACTTATAACACAACAGGGGCATCAAAGTCATGCCAATCACTGTGAGAAGGCTATAAATACCCCATTTCAGCCCTCAACAAGGTATATACACTATTGTCCTAAACTTTCACTTTGTTGCTCTACGTTCTAGTCAATTTACTAACTTAAGCATCAGAGTGTCATAGCTGAAGGCCCCTCAGTTAGCTTGACGTTTGCTATTGGTTGCAAGACTTAATCCCGACAACAACTTGAGCATATTTCCTAACCTGTCATCTGGTCGACATAATTGGACTTTAGCCCATCACATACATAAACCAAATTTACCCTCATTAATATTATTCTTAAACTACCCAATTGACCGATTGTTCTTTAATGGCGCCTAACCTTCTTTTGTTCTTTTGTGGGATAACCGTTCTTAGGATAATCAAACCTACTTGTCTGAGTGATACTTCTGTAGATCCCTCCTCCCCTTCCCCTTTATTCATTTAAGTATGGTATATCAATTTTCTACTTGACCTAAACTGAAGCATCTTGAGCAAAATGCAACAAAAGAGAAAGAAAGAAGGTGCTTTGTATTTTAATGTCTCATCATATTATATACCCCAAAGTTGGTTGTAGCATTTGAGTACAGAGTCACAATCCTAACATGCTTATCACTTGTCACTCGAAGCACACTTTCTATATCTCTATCTCTATCTCTATCTTCATTGAATGTCTACCTTAATTTCTTTCTATCTTTTTTTAGACAAGTATAGCCATCATTCAATTTTTTTTTATCTCTACCTTTCACTTGAGGAGGTAGAAAGTACACATAGAAGGAGACACTAATTATTTGGTGTATCTTCAGAAAAAGGTAAAAGAAAACATAATTTTGATCATTCAACTCAATCATTAAAATTTCTTTATTCGATTAAAATTGCTTTTCTGAAAATAAATATTATTTTTGCAAAGTACTCATGTATAAAAAAAATACTATTCAGGAATTCAGTTTGATAATATTTTATAAAATGATTTTTTCAGTTGGGACTTGGGAGTATTTCTTCCATGAATTAATGCTCACACCGCCATAGCTACGTAGTGCTGTCAAATAAAAGGGGCCAAAAAATTTATCCTCAAAAACATCGCGGGCAGAAGCATTGATATAACAACATAATATACTTTCTTTGTCCAGCAAAATAGAAATCGAATGGCTACACCGGGAGCCGAACTCTTAGAGGCAATGGCGATGCCTCCAGAACAAAGTTACGGTACTGCAAAGTTTTCAACTCATAAAAATTGGCTGCACAAAATATTTGGTCAATATAAACGACAATGAAGAAAGAGTAAAAATTATGAGTATCAATGACAACGTGAAGGCAAGTCATTCCGCACAATTGAAGGATGTCGAGATAGATACCGACTCCATTTAATAATTACTCCCTGGAAAGCCATGTGATAGTTCATAACCTGCCCCCTTCGGCTTCAATTGCCAACTGAAAATGAATCCACCCCCACTGACCCAAGAAATAATTTCAAAATAATTATGGAAATTTTTGGGTTCCTTTCTCCACTGTTGGGATATTTGATCTTTCCTTTTTTTTTTCTTCTTTTTCTTTTGATATGAAGGGAGCTATAAAACTAGCAGCATCGATCCCTTTGATTTGCCCCTAAATATCTTTGAATCGGAAAAGTTTCTTAATGTTGGATATTGCAGAACAAGAAACCATTAGGATGTATTTGTATATTTGCAAACGGATAAAACTTAGGAGATCACAGCACTAAATGTTGGAGGTTGTACCCGGGGGCAAAATATAAACAGTAAAAAACTTCTACAATAACAGAAAACTAGGGGAATTGTTGTGAGAGCCAATCGTTTAACCCCCAAGATAAATTCACTGAATAAATTAAACAAAACAAAACAAAACCCTAGAATTATGGTTGAGGATCTGGCTGCTTTGGTGCATCGAGCACCTTGAAGATAAACTTCTCTATGTGTTTGTTTCTTCGTAGTTTTTGATAGAGGATTTTTGGATGTTGGAATTATGTGGAACTAAAACTCATATTTTGCGCGAGAGAATACCAAATCTCCTGTCAGGCTATCTACAGTTTTTGGATTCAATTTATATTGGGTAAGTGCTTGTTTTATGGCCAGCTTTTTTCTTCTGCTCCTCACTTCAAGAAAGAATATTCACTCTTCCTACTAAATAATTAGCCAATATTAATGAATGGGGAATTACTAGCATACATACAGCTCCCTTTGTCATTTGTTACTGCTTTTTGTTCTATGCAAGTAGTGATTTTCTGAGTGCTACAGATATGTAGGTTTTGCATACTTGCAGAATCTCATTGAATCTAATTTTCCCAAAATTTCATCTCGAGGTTGTACTGTGGAGCAGCCATGTCTATGTTGCTGGTTTACAAATTTGTTTAAATTCTCAAAATCATTTCATTTGGTCTGCTATTGGATGGGTCTTAACACCATCAGTAGGGTTTAATTAATATATGAATTTTTATATGATTTTCAAAAGTATTATGCAGATGTTTTTCATATATTATTTATATGTTTGTGCTATTTATACATATGTATATTTATGCGTGAAAGAAAAATAGCTATGTTTTTCATTATACGTATACGCACATATGAGACACAAACACAACACGTTTTTAAATTAAAATATTAATATAAATTAATAAATATTTTATACTTATAATATATATATATACATGCCATGGGGTTTTATTTTTAAAAAATTAAAATATGTAAATATTGATGTGTTAATAATTAAATGAAAATTGGTAATATTAAGTTGGATCAGTTTTCGTAACTAAGAAATTTCATAAGACAACAAATCAAATTTCTGCCACTTATCAGAATATATATGTAGTTAAATATTTTATTTGTAATAGTATCAAAATATCTGATCCTTGAGGCATCTGTCATACGTTTAGCTATTCCAGTCTATTCAATTATGCAACGCTAAAAATCAAATCATTTGATGAGTTAAATATTAACTATTATGTTTGTAAAACAAATTAAAGAAGTCCTTTTAACATGCATGCATGATACGTACAGATTTAGAGTCTTTTCGGCTTAGTTATTTAAAAGACTTTATAAAGATCAACAATTTATTGAATATTATTTTTGAAACTTACAATATAATATAAGATTTTAAAGATTATAAAAAATATGAGTAATGATAATTTTATTGCATATATGGTTAAATTAAGTAGTTGATTAAGAGTTTGAAAGTAACTTAGAAATTTCTTACTTCTTTTTTTTCTGTTTTTCTAAGAAAAAAACTCTTACTTTAGAAGATATAATTTTTCTTAAGAACTTTTACCAAATAATTCATTATATCTTACAAACTCTCTTATGACAAAAAAATTGTAAACTCGTCCAAACAAGAAGATGTTTTTAGCTATATATTTGTTAAAATTTCTTATATACAAAAAATGTTTGGAACTTATAAAATATTTAATTTAAGATATATTTATAAATTCTTATACATAAGATATTTTTAAAACTTATAAAACATCAAAATATTATTTTAAAAATAACTCTTATAATATTTGAATAAAATAAAATTTTAGAACTCACAAAATGTCATTGATAATAATTTTATGATTAATATAATTAAATTAAAAAAATAGTATTATAAAGAAATTTTTACTTTTTTTAAAAAAAAAAGAACTTCTGAAATTCTTTCATTTTAAAGCTAGCAAATATTTTACAAGCATCTTAATATATGTTAAGTCGCTATTAGTATTGATGCTGCAAAGAGCTGAATGGTC
>JACGDI010005658.1:0-43107 GCA_014898725.1 Jacaranda copaia
ATCCACCAGACTTCCGTACCATTCAGCTCACTGCAGCATCATATATAAAAATATATTTTATTCTTTTATATTCCTATGTGAGAAAAGTTAGTTTCTTTCTAATAAACATTCTTAGTTTTGATATTTAAAAACAAAAAAACTTGTATTTAATGCTAATATTTTAACATAAGAGTGATATATCATTGTTTATCTTCTATAATAAATAAATCAACTTACATTGAAAGAATAGTTATTATTTAGTTTGATATGTATCCCATTATTTTTTTATATCATATCAATGTTGCATAAATATTTAATATATCAGGTAATCTTAATTATTTTCAATTTTAATAAAACATCAAATCAACATAAATAATATTGGTCATATTTTGACAAAATATATACATTTTTTAAAAAGGGGGATTCCTAATTTATAATTTAAACTAAAAAGCTTTAAATTGAAAATAGGAGACGTTTGAACCAAACACAAATAAAATAAATTCATGGTAATGTAAAATTAAAATGGCCTTGAGAAAAATGCAATCGCTTTTCTGCGCCTTCGAAAACCAGCAGCCATAATTATACTCTGTAAATATTTCATCGGTCCCACTCAGAATCTCAGATCACATCATTGTTCATCGGCCATCGCTGTCACGCCCATTTAACGGCTCTTTCCCCCCAAAAATTTCTTTTACCTATTCAATAAAAGCAGCTGTCAGATCTTTTCAAGTGAAGGGCCCCTCCAAAACTTGCCACGTCATACGCATTTCCATTTTTAAATTAAATAATTTCCTTTTCTATTCGACCGTTATACACCACGACTCCACCTCTTCTCTTTTCTCTACCCCCACGCTCTTGCCTTCTCGCACGCCCACAAAGAATCCCTTACAAAGACAGAGAAGCAGCGATTAAGTGGAGCAAAAATATGACCGTGAGAAGCGCCGCCAGCAACCACTGCAAGAAGGCTCTCAGGATGGGTCTCTCACTCTTCCGCCGTGGATTCAACCCCTCCAAATGGTGATTCTTTCTACCATAAATTTCCTTCTTTTCTTTCTTTTTCTTGGATTCTATCCATTTTTCTGTTGAGTAAATGGGCTGGATTTCGTTTTTGCATACTTCTTTTGAAGCAAAACAATGGCGAAAATGGCGGTGGCGAGAGTGAAACTGCTGAGGAACAAGAGAGAGGTGGTGATAAAGCAGATGAGGCGGGACATTGCTATGCTCCTTGAGTCTGGTCAAGATGCCACTGCTCGCATTCGAGTAAATTTATCTACCTCCTTTTTTCGTTGTCGATATTTTTTTGGGTGTTTCAGGCAATGTTTTGTTTTGTTTTGTTTTTTTTTTCAGCATTTTATTTCTGTGTTTATTATTAGGTTTTGGCTCATTATTAAAACCAAGATTAAGCTAATGAAGCTTAGCTCAACTGGTGAAAGATGAAGATTTTGGACTTTCTAATTGGATTCAGAGGTGCTTGCAAAAAGAAACATAGGTTGAAAAGGGGTATGGAGACTTTTACTACATAACTCTTGTAGACTGCACACTTAAAATGGAGAATTAAGGTGGGGGTGCAAAT
Source organism: Jacaranda copaia (assembly GCA_014898725.1). Taxonomy (NCBI): domain Eukaryota; kingdom Viridiplantae; phylum Streptophyta; class Magnoliopsida; order Lamiales; family Bignoniaceae; genus Jacaranda; species Jacaranda copaia. Next base: position 1,553 of record JACGDI010005658.1, read on the forward strand.
TCTCGTCTTCTTGGAAAAATGGAACTTCAAATTGCATCGAGGAGGTGCACTCCATCAGTCCCTGTAAACATAAAGCCCAGATTTGTGGTGGTAACTATCGCACTGACAGTCCATTTTCAGCACAAAATCCTACTTCTTGAAATAATTAACCCTCCATTTTGCGGCTGTGTGGTCTAAAGGTCTGGCAAAATTTCTGAAAAATAAAATAACGAAAAGGGCATTTTAATCTTGAGTTTTTAAAAGCTATTCATGGAATTGAAGTATGTCTAGATCAAAATTTTCTCCTGGAAAGCATTGGGTGGTAAATTTTTGAGAGTGGACTGTAGTTTCATTTTATATATTGTTGTGCCTTGAATGGGAACTTAAGATTACAATTTGCTCTAATAGGGTGCATTTGATTTGATATTTTTTGATCCAGATGGAATTGAAGTTCAAAATCCAAAAATGCGTATATATATGTCAACCTGCATTTGACTTTTGAGGCTCAATTAATATGAGTTATAATCAATCCGGTGCTGCCACTTAGAATCATCTGGCTAGACTCTCTATCTCTGTGTTCCGTGAAAAATGAGTCTCTCTCTCTCTCTCTCTCTCTCTCTCTCTCTCTCTCTCTCTCTCTCATTTAGTGTGAGCTTGGGTTTCACACCCCTTTCATGCAAAGTACAACAGACCTCACCAAATTGAGGACCCCTGCAGAATAACTCATTTGTTTATGGATGGTACAGAAAATATGCGGTTAGTGTGAAATGGGGGATGATGACGGGGGGTTGTATAACATAACCATAATGGTTTGTGTACATCGACTTTTAACAAACTGAGATACACCGTTTACACTAAAATTCAACGTGCTTTTTTTTTCTTTGTTTCTTTTTTCCTTTTTTTTTTAGTGGGAAAACTTTAAATTGATAAAATTTTCCTTTTTCTTTAGGAATGTTCAAATTTTCAGTCTACTAAAAGTTGTGTTGAGTTTGTCTGAACTGGAGAGAGAAATAATGTCTTCATAGCTTTGGAATCCTATCTCCAAGTGTATTACTTCTCCAAACTAAGATATTCCATATTATGAGAATTTTTAATCAATAGATGTTGATGCCACTGATTTCATTTACATTGTTACATCTCAACCTGCTTCTTATAATTATACAATTTTTCCATCATCATTCCATATTCACCTACTTTTTAGTGTATTCACTTTAACTCATTCAGGGGTTTGATTTTCTTGTGCAACTTTCCTTTCAATAAATTTTATACAACCTTAATCCTTTGTTGTCTTCTACATTTCAGTGTAAAATATTAAAAATGATAGCTGTTCTGGTTAAATAGTCAATAAATGATGTTGCTGTTGGAGTTCAGTAGTCAGAACTGGTGCTACCCCAGTTAGTTTTGCCATATCTGTATTTGGTTCTTTACGTCATTATATCTGTGTGTCCAAACCCTTTCCTTTTTTACCTTCCTAGCATCATCAAGGAACCTGATTTGCTATCATTATTCCTTTTACACATAGTGAATTATCTTATTACAAGGCATATTTGCATATAATGCATCTATAAGGGCTGCATATTGGTCTTTCTAAACACCATATGTTTTCTCCACTTATTAATGCATTCTCTCATGTTTTCGTGGTTCTATAGGTTGAACATGTGATAAGAGAACAGAATATTATGGCTGCAAATGAGTTAGTTGAGCTTTTCTGTGAGCTAGTGGTGGCAAGACTTTCCATCATTTCAAAGCAAAGGTGTGCTGCATGAGACACTCTTTCACTTGATATCACTACAATGTTTTGTATGATGAATAAGAAATGGTAGCTATTGTTGGTTCACCATTTCCAGGGAATGCCCAGCTGACCTGAAAGAAGGGATATCAAGTTTAATTTTTGCAGCCCCTCGATGCTCGGATATTCCAGAGCTATTATCCATTCGAGACGTTTTTCAAAAGAAATATGGGAAGGATTTTGTTTCTGCAGCCACTGATTTACGACCCAATGCTGGTGTGAATCGCATGGTAAGTATTCCCAATTTTTGCTGTATCATTTGTCAAAATAGATAAAGCTAAAACCAAAATTTCAAATTGATCACCATAGTAGTTATTTTGGATCTTTTCCATTGAATTTGAGATCTTTTTTTTTTTTTTTTCAAGGTTGTACATTTTTATTGTACATGGTACTATGAATGTTGGTTGTTGTATTATATACTGTATCACTCCATGAACACTTGCATTTGAATCATCATTTTCTTTTGAAGCTTATTGAAAAGCTCTCTGTTAAGACCCCATCTGGTGAAATAAAATTGAAAGTGTTGAAGGAAATAGCCAAGGAATACCACGTTCAGTGGGACACAACAGAATCAGAGGTGGAATTACTGACGCCACCAGAAGAGCGTATTGTATATTTCTTTCCCTTTCTCTCTCACATGCCTAGAGGCAAACCCACACACACACGCACCCACACACATACTTCCCGCATGCACATATAGCTAGCATGTATCTACTAGTGTATCCTCTTTCAGCCTCCACTATCTGTTCTTTCTTTAGGAAGGACCAAACAGTTTTGTAAGCGCTACAAGTTTACCTTTGAAATCAGTCCCAAATCAATCTCCTGAGCCAAATAATACATCAAACAGGTAATATACTTTGACTACGTATTTAACCATGAAATTTATGGCTTGCATCATGTGTGATGTTGGGAGAGGGGCTCATTAAATAAACATATTAGGCATGTTACAGTTCCATTTTCACCCGCAAAATTCATATTCATGAGCAGAGGACAAAGCAATATTATGAGTTTTGAAGACCTGGCGTCAGCTGCTGGAGTTGCTGCTGAAGCAGCTACACTTCTGCCCTATAGACAAAAACAGATGTCCGCTTCTTACAAGGGCGTGAATGAGGGTACTACCATTGACTTGAATACCATTTCTCATAATTCCACTGGAAATTTTATTCCAAATAGTCTGCCAAATTCTCAAGCTGAACATTATCCCACAGGCAATCAATCTAACGATCAAAGGATGATGAAGACAAATAATTATGAATACTCTCCTTGTTTCAGTGTAAAACATGAGCAAAGTGTTAATGATGGTAGAAAGATGTTTAAAAGACAGAGCTATAATTGTCAGAGAGCGCACACAGATATCAAGTTTGCTGAATCAGACTGCGATGAAGAAGTTGAAATGGAAGTGCCGCCGAGCAATGCCGGTAGGCAAATTAACCGGAGGCATAGCTACAATGTTCCACCTGCAGCACAATCAAATATCAGATATGATGAATCTGATGATGATGATGATGAGCTTACAAGAGGGAATCAACCACCACAGCGGCCAGCGCCACAAGTTCCAGTTGGATGTGTTCATCCCAAATTGCCGGATTATGAAGCACTTGCTGCTCGTTTTGAAGCTCTGAAACACCAAAAGGCACAACCTAAGTAGTGGATTACATACATACATCATACATTCAGGTGTGTTTTCTTCAATAAGTATGTGTTGGCACAGAGTTTTGTTTATATAATCAGATTCTGGGAAAATTTTCAGGGCATTTGTAGCTCCTTTCTTTACCTATTATAATTGAATTTCTCAGCATTCATATTGAAGCTTATATAAATATATATTTTGGCCAGTATGACCAAAAGATTCACGGTTAAAGTGGCAATGTTTTGTATATATTACTTGGTCTCCGTGCGAGAATGCTGATTTTCTACTCCAATTTTGTCCCAAGTTAAGCAGGATGTCACACCCTGGGCTGTTGTTCTTCTTAGGCCTTTCTTATTTTGAAATGGGATGTGGAATGCTCGGGATGAAATTAAGGATTATGACAATTTTATATTTTTTAAATTATATTTATTTGATGGAATGAAAAGAGTGAAGAAAGTGGATAATTATAATGATTGTTTTTTGAATGGATGATAAAATTTGGATATACTTTGAAATGGCTGAAATACATTTTATAAAAATAAAGTTGAAAAAAAAAACTCCATTGACGTTGACAACTGTTTTAGGTATAAAACATTGATGGCCGTGGAATTGATAAGGTCTTGTTGGTCAACTTATATTTTATCCCACGAGGCCTATAACCCACCAAGCATGCATTTGATGAAAGTGGATATAGGCTTTCATCTATTCAAAACCAGCAAGTAAACAAACCCTAAATTTGTGCAAGTCATCAAGGACAAGAATAAATTTGATAGTAGGGTCTTATTTAAGGGTGTTCACGGGTCGGATTGGGTTGGATTTGGGGGAAAAATGAATTCAAATTGATTATTTTTAATTGGTTCGGGTTTTATATTTTTTAATGTCTGAACTCGAACCAAACCAACCCGATCTAAATTGGGTTAATTTGGTTCGGATAATCGGGTCTCAAAGAGAGAGAGAGAGAGAGGAGGAGGAGGAGGAGGAGGAGGAGGAGGAGGAAGAGGAGGCAAAAGTTGCAATTTTTTTTAGTTCTTTAATTAGGAAATCAAAACAATCAAATTATTTGTAAAATATTCATCAAAATTCAAAAACACACAATATTGCACAAGAGCACTATAAGTCATAATTGTAATAAATTATCACATTCTTTACCACAAGCCATAATTGATAATATAAAATTTCAAATTTAAATCTAAGTTGAACATTTAATATAAGTATAAATAACAAAAGTCATGATTTAAAAAAAATATATTTGTTTTAACTAAATGGTTGAGTCTGGTCGGGTTGATGAATATGAAATCCGATAATCATATCAAATGTGATTAGGTTTGATCAGATTTGACCTGATGACCTGAACCAAACTGAACCAATTTGATTGGTTCGGTTTGATTTGTCAGGTTCATCAGATCGGGTTAATCCGATAAACGCCCCTAGTATTATTTTATTGTTTTAACTTTGGGTATTGTCATTTACCATCCAAAATTTGTTATTGGCACTTTAATTAATTTTTAGTCTTTAGGAATTGATCATTATATTCATTTATTTTCAAGATATCATTTAATTTAAATTATTAGACAATTTTGCCCTTGGTGTACTATTCATTACTTTATTAAATATGATTTTGATTCATTCCTGACCTTAATCCATTTTATGTCAAACTTGACAGAACACATAAAAATGAATAAATTATCCCGTTTTTAAATTCAATCATCTCACTAAAAATATATAGCTATGAACTTTAATAAGAAAATAATAATATCACTACAAATTAGTATATTTTCACACATCAAATGTGGTTCATAAGGGCAATTGTGTAAAGCTATTTCATCAAAAAAGTGAAATAAAAAAAGAAAAGAGCACATCACCTTGTTATTCAGATCTAGCAAAAAATCACTTACACTTGTGAGTACCTAAAAAAACACAAATAATGGGACTCATTTCTTCATCCAATAAAATAGGGTAGTTTTACCCATTGCCTAATTACCTGCTAATTTTTTACCCAATCCACGGGTAACCCCCTTGCAATGCCTCGACTAGGAGGCGCTTGCTACTACCCACTTTATACCAAAAGTCTTCTGAATAACAAAATATATATTTATCAAAATTCAAAGTATTTAATTTCTACAAACAATGTCCATCAAAGTTCAACTATGAATCGCATTTAGCAATTCTACCACATTCATTACCTTATATATTGCCTGAGATAGTCTATCCTTAATTCCTTATCACTCGTCCTTATCAAGGGTAAAGAATAGAAAGAACAATATAAGGAGGACAAGTTTGAATGATTTTGTAAGGTAATGATTAGGCTACACAAATAGTTATAATAGTGAATATGTAGTATGGAAAAAGGTCAGACCGATGTACAACAACTACAAGTAAATATCAAGTTACAACAACTACAAGTAAATATCAAGGGAACATGTTATTAAATATAACTAGATTTCATGGAATCAAGAAAATAGATTTGAGCAAACAATATGTTAGATTTTACAAATCATGAGTTGACTCCACGCTGTCCCATACCAGCGAAGAGACATCTCAAGTTTTCATATTATTTCAAAGAAAACCTTATATTTCAAAACTCAAGAGTTAGTCAATTCTAAACAATTGAGTGTAAGGGAACTTGTTAAGTAGCAAAAGCTCATATTCAAAACCCAAGATTTTGTCTAGTTTTATAAAATTGACTATACAAGGGATATTTTTATAGATTTGATCATAGAATGACCTTTCCCTTTATGACTCCTACCATTTGATATAAATAATCCGACCATGGAATGGCCTGCCCCCATATATCGTCTCAACAAGCGGCTTTCCCTTGCTAAACCCCTGCAACACGAGTTGATAAAATCGATCCTCACCGATCAAGCTTCAAGCAACAGCCAACCTTCAATTGTCTCGAAGTCAAGATCGCAAATCACGTCCCAGTGGGTAGACTAATCACAGATGGCCACATATCATCTTAATCGTCTTCCCAACTAGTCTTGTGGGCATAAGATGTTTCTCAAGGGCATCCCCAATGATATTATAAATCTTATGTATAAGCATGAGCATCCTAATAGTCAAGATAATTTCTTTTATACCATAATCGCCATATAAAATAGAATAACCACAACAAACGAATCAGCTAATCAGTAACGGCTAGTCAACATGACTACCTCACAACAGCACAAGATATGAAAATTGAGTCATGAATGGATTATTCAAATCATAGTTTAGTTGACAAATAAATGAAATTCAGTTCAAGTAAGATTCATCAGAAAATTCCTTATTTCAAATGACACTTTTCAAAGTTCTTCATATGAAAACAATGTTGTTTAGAACATCTTGTTTTTAAATTGTTGTTACAAGGTAACATTTGAGAAAGGATTCAAGCAGAATATTTGGCCAGTACCCTGAGTTCAATACTGGTGTTCAGATGTAAAAGTTTAGAGATAAACATATAAAAAATAGACCAATATGAAGGAATAAATCAATTTCATAGTTTCGATGTAAGAATAAACAGGCAATAATGTTATATCCACTAGTTGTAGGCTCTATCGCTAGCCAAAAAAGCTAATATAAATCTCACCTCACAAATGCAGAGGAATTCCTAGTTATATGGTTGCTCAAGTTTTGGCTTTCAAGTCAATCGAGAATTATCATAAGATAACCCAAGTTACCATCCTATTAATCCTTCAAGTCTTAAGTACAAATATAGTTGATGTCTTAATCAAAATCAAGGTTGTTCTCCACAATTCTATTAACCTATGTTTCACACTTATATACTTAATACAATTAAATATGGTAATCGTTAATTGTATGGAAAGTCCATGTTCTGGTTTCCCAATCAATTTAAAGTTTAGAATAAAATAATCTAAATTAACATTGCATTGATTTCTGAATCCTAATTCTTATTGTACTTAAATGTCCTTGTCGAGTTCCATGTTACACACAAATGTTTAAGATAATCACATATCACTATTCTTAACTCAACAAGTCAGCAAAGTTAAAATCTTAAGGTCTTAACAGTAATCTGATAATCCTTTTATGTTGATTGAGTCTGATACTATAGTAATTATACGATTAATTCATAACTTAGGCTAAATTATAGTTTAATAATCTTAGTTTATATCATAATAAGGTTTTGATCTGAGGATTCAATTACATTTAGCAAATTAATTAAATTACAATTAGATTATTGAAATTTACCCAAATTAAATAGAATCGAGATTCAATTTCAAGCTAGGAAAAGTCAGACAAGTTCAAAATTCCAAACTATATAGACTACCTAAAAGTCGTTGCCACATGCCACCATTAGAGATGGAGGACACCAGTACGCCTCGTCGAGTCGATGAATTAGTTGAAAATAGCTACAGAACCTTAAGCCATTGCTAACGCAACACTATGTTGATTCCTCCACCACTGCCATCAAAACCCCAAATTGGCGATACTATTGCCTTGCCTATGAGATTCTGACTAACACCCACCCACACCTGGCCACTTTCCACCATTGATAGTGATAGAACCTCCTTCATAATCACCATGCACCGTCGCCCTCATTTTCTAATGATTTCCTTTGCTATAGTGGTTAAGTTTAGTATGGTTGCAATTGTTGAGTTGGGAGCTAGCTTTCTATTGTGTTACTTTTGAGTTTTCCATCCATTTTTTGGTGATTCATTGTTGGGATGGAGTTTACGTTGATTTTGAGAATTTAGTTAATTTTTTTCCTTAATCCTATATATATAATATTTTCTGGCTTCTTCAATTTCACCCCCAAAATTTTTGACCTTCTTGCCCAAAAATTTTAGCCGCCTTTCAATTCAGCCCCAGAACTTCAATTTAGCCCTTTAAACTTCAATTTCACACATTGGCCCCTAGTTCAAATTTAATTATTCTGAAGTCCTCATATTTTTAATTCATTGACTTTGACCCCCCTAAATTTTATAATTTTGGACAATCAAGTCCTTCTCTTCCTTACAATTTAATCCCTTGATTGTCAAAATTTAATTCTAGATTCTACTTAAATCTAATCCAAAATTAGTCCAATTAAACTTATCAATTTCATATTTTATTTTAGGATTTTGAAATTCGGAGTGTTACACCCATGAAAAACATCAATGTTTAAATTATATTTAAATTTTTAGTTAAAAACACTTTTGACATATAATGGATTTAAATTTAAACTTTAAAATGTAATATGACTTAAAATCAATAGATGTTTCTACATTTAAGTTGTGCTTTTCAAACTAAAAAGTTGATATAATTTAAGTGCTTGTTCAATGTAATATTTAAAATTTTTAGCCTCAGTTATTCATTTTATTTATGTAATATTTGAATAATATTATGTAAATTAAAAAATGCATATTAATTTACCATCAAGTATGAAAAAATTAAAAATACTAGTACCTATGGATTACCCATTACCTATAGTGATGAGCAAAAGTGCCAACTATCTCGTATTCAATAAAAAATATATAATTTTACCTATGGGTAAATTTAATCAACCCATTACTATTTATTCTTGGGTTATCCGCGGGTACCCATTTGTCAGGTTTATTGTTATTTCGTATTAAGTTAAGCTGAGGTAGAATGTTTTCTTCAATGTATAACAAAGTTAAAAGTGAGAATTATTATATTAAAGGGTATATTTGTATTGCAAAATTAATATAAATGGGTTTGAAAAGTAAAGGAATATTTTAGTCAATAACCTAACATAAAAATTTGGAATGGAGTGCAAGTAACAATACCCTTTAACTTTTTGTACTAAAGTTTTGATAGTAATTATCTTTGTCTACTAATAAAATTTTGAAATATCTTTTTACATTCAACAATAATTGTATTGAGACAAATATTTTTGAATAAAATAAACAGATATATCTAATTTGCTCCCTCTATGATAAATATAAGAGTCTCATCCACAACTAAAGGTTATTAATTTGGCTTATTTCATTCAACACTAATTTTATCAAATAAATTAATTCATAATAAAGTTTCAAATAAATAAATAAGATAAATTATTTAAAAGTACCAAAGCCACTTTAAATTTAGGATACAGTCTCCACCTCCTACAAAATTTGAGCTCCCTATTCCAAATTCAATTCTAATATTCACTTCTCATTTACTTAATTTGGCTAAAATTGCAAATTTACTCCTTTAACTTTGCCTCTTGTGCTTAAAGGACATTAAGACATTCAATTTGCAAATAAACCTCACCATTTGTTCATTTGGAGCACATTGGATCCAAATTTTACAATTGCAATCCATTTGATGGGAATTTGGTTGGAAACTGGCATACTTTGATCAAATGAGCTTCAAAATTAGGGATTTTGTGTAATTTATCATTAATGGCCACATCTCCAAGTTCATGCCCTTTCCGCAATGTAGAGGCCCAGCTATATTAGGATGTCACATGTATTAAAATGCCATGTTGTTTGTTGCCATGTGTATTAAATTTGCCATGTCATTAGCACCAAAAGGAAAAAAAATAAAATAAAATAAAAAGGAGGCCAAATTTATTTTGCCCTAAATGCATTATTAGTCCCGAAATTGAGAAAAGCTCTCCCCAAATCTAAAAACCTAAAATCTGAATCCCAAAATCCTAAACCTAAACTCAAATCAACTCAAAACATACACAAACTAGATGCATTAATGATCTCAAAAACACTACCATTTGAGAAATATCAAAACACAAAAATGCAAATTCCTGACACAAAAACACCAAGTTAAACCATAGAAAGGAACAATTCAAACTGCAAATTCTTCAAACATGCAAAATTGTTTACAGAAATTGCAGGGGAAAAAAAGATAATGATTGACATTTACATTTATCAAGAAATAAATGAATAGATTTAGACTATCGGCATTCGAAGATTCATGTGTTCCCTGTTTAATATGTCTCCTATTTTCAGTTTAAAGCTTTTTAGTTTAAATTATATATATAATTCTTATTTTGAGAAAATATGACCAATATTATTATGTTTAATTTGATGTTTTATTAAGCTTCAAAATAATCAAGATTACCTAATATATAGAATATTTATTTAACATTGGTATGATATAAAAAAAATAATGGGATGCATATCAAACTAAATAATAATTATTCTTTCAATGTAAGTAGATTTATTTACTATAGAAGATAAACAATAATATATCACTCTTATGTTAAAATATTAGTATTAAATAAAAGTTTTCTTTTCAAAATATCAAAACTAGGAATGTTTATTAAAAAGAAACTACCTTTTCTCACATAGGAATACAAAGGAATAAAACATGTTTTTATATTTAACCCCGTAAAATCAACAATTTCTAATACCCATTCAAATGCAACATAATATTTGTAGGAAAATATTTTTAATTTTAGAAATGCTGAGAATTAAAAATAGTCTCCAAAATATAAAGAAAGAGTTAACTTGTTTGGAATCTATTAACATATAAGGCTTCTATTTGGTGATTTGTGGCTCAACATAAGGTATATGCATGTGTCTTTAGTTTCTTAATAGCGACTCCACAAGCGCGTGACGACTTTGTGAAAAATATAAATGCAAAATATGTGGAGACAACAAGTAAATGCAAATTAAACTCAGAATAACAATTTTAATAAATGAGTGGACAACTGTGTTTTTTTTGGTTAAGCAGACAATAGTTAGTTCCTTCTAATAATGTTTTCAACTATTTGTAGAGTGGAGCAGGAAAAAAATGTCTATGATGTAATTTTTATAGAGGATGGAATGTATAGGATATTGCAACAAAATCAACATTTAGATGGAACTAATTTAGTGATTATGGTGTCAGTGTGCGAAATTATGTGGATGGATCACTTTTTAGTTGAAGTCAGCTTAACACCTTCATTATTAGCAAACTTTTGGTGTGATAGGCTTCTATATATTGCATTCAATCTTGTGTTTCATAAAAGAATTAAACATATCCAGGTTGATTGTCACCTTTTTTGCAAGAAAGTTTAAAAAATTCTGATATCTACTGAATATATATAGATAGGAGAGCAACTAGAAGATCTATTTACCAAAGCTTTAAACAAAACTCGAATTGAATATTTTTGTATCAAGCTAGGGATAATTAACATATATGCTCTAACTTGAGGGATAGTGTTATTATCTATATACATCCTATATCTTTACCATGTATAGATAACATAGATATGGCAACTAATTTGTAAGAAGTTAATTTGTAGAAATTTATTTCTCAGTATGCGTTTTCCAATCAGTATATAGACTTGAAAAGATCATATTCTGCCAACTACATAATGAAGTTCCCTCTCTATACATAAGGGCTTTAAAAGTCATTTAAGGGTCGGTTGGTTATTGTGCTTTTAACTAGATGGAAATAAGGGATGCCCTTTCCATAATTAATATGGAGGCTGGCCAACTGATGAAGTTATTAATGCAGATATGATAGTTGTTTGGTGTCATTAAATGCGAAAGTGACTAGTGGCAGGTGCCATAATTAATGTAGCCTTGATTCAGAGATATCTTAGTTTGTTTCATTAATCGACCGTATACGATCGAGGGGTTTTGATTGTTAGGACCTATATTGGTGCCAGACTTGATCTTAGGTCGTCTGACTCTGCTTGAGGTTAAAAACTCAATGAAGCTCTGCTCGAATTTTATAGTTGGGGCTATTTGAAAAGCTAAGTTTGGACTTGGATATTAGGCTAATGGATCAAGAGCGTTGAGCTTGTTGGCTCCACCTACATCATGAGTCCCCTCACTCCTCAGTTTGATCGAGTGTGCAATAGGTTGGAGTGAAGAGTAGTTGATTTTTTGGGAATACATTTCAACATGAAAATTTGAATCTCAACCAAGGGTTTGAAAGAGGCAATTACTGAGCGGTTATCTTGTGTAGTTAAAAATTATGACAGGCGGTTATGCTATAACTAATTGGTATTTGATTATGTTAATTGGTTGATTTACTTAAAGACGACCGTATAAGTAGTCTCTTTGTTTGTCCATTTATCACTTTTACTGTATTACACTAAGGTTGAGCTTTGGCATTTTACATTCAAGTACCCTGATTTTGAAGGCTTCGCAATCCTATTTTGGTTATTTCCTATTCTAGCTTTTTTAGTTAACTTCTTTTTGTAATTCGCCTTTATTTCTTCATTCATTTTTTGTTGTTTACACCTATAGTGTGGCTAGGGCTTTTAAGGAGGAGAGAGATAAGGCAATCAATTCTAAAGTGACCTGGTTGCCTAGAGTGTTGACTAGTGGTAGTAGTAAGTCTTCGGAGGGTTCTTTTAGTAATAGTTCCAATAGTTCAATGGTTCTAGCTGAAAGAGTGTGGTTAAGAAAGAGGTCGAGCTAAGGAAGAGGTTGGGCTAATCTAGGCCTAAAGTTGGTTAGGCAGGAACTTTTGGGGAGCCTAGTTGACCTTTGGTGTTGAGGGAGAGGTTGTTTATGGTCGATCATTATAGTGACATCATGTCTAAAATTACTTAAAATAACCTAAAGTTAATTAGGCACAATTTTTACATTCCTCCTAAGTCTGAGTTAATTAAGCCGAGTTTGAGAGATAAGGTGAATAGACCTCTAAAGGGGTGCATAGTTGTTTTCGAGGATACACTAAAGTATAATCTTAGATTTTTGATCGAACAGCCTATAGTCAACCTGCTTACAGGTCTCCGAGTCTGCATTACCCAACTCTTGCCCAATTATTTTGCTATCTTGTATAGTTTTGTTGTTCTTATGATGATATACAACCAGTCTCTCTCTGTTGTCAACTTCAGCAATCTTTTTCATCTGCTGATGTCCTAGAAGTCAAGTAGTTCTAAGGAGTCTGGGTTTTATTACATTACTGATTGCCCTTGTCAAAACATTTGTCACTTTCTCTTTTTGTCACGATCAGTAGTGGAAGAAAAAGGTTTTTCTTTGTTCAAGCTCCTAGTGGGGGAAAGAATTTAATATCTCGAGGGGTAGTTGAGGGGATGGCTCAAAATGCCCCATAATGAAGAATCCAACTTAGCACAACACCTTCATTTGGGACCTTGTAGCATTTGGGAAGATAGAGGTAGTTGGGTTTACTAAAGAGAGGAATTTTTTGTTGGTAAGATTGTCAACCACTTCATTGAGGGTGTCGACAGATGCTAGCTTACATAAAGTTGACTTTATTATATTATGTTTGTTGTTTATGCTTATATTTTGAGTCAATTTTAGTGTTGAAACTTTCATTGCAAATCAATTGATAATGAACCAAGCTTGTTAACTTACAATGGCCAGGCAGCATAAGGTACAATAGAGGTGGGAAGCCATCAATGCTTGTTGGGAGATAGCATTAGCAGTTGTTGAATCTATGAGTGCAACGTCGACAACTCTTCTTGTTGGACAAGCCATGCCAGATGTTGCAAGTCTAATAGCATAGTTGAAGAGAAATGCTATTAAGGTTGGGGGATCTGGCTAACCGTCCCCCGTAAAGAAATGTACTGCTAAAAAAGCAAATGCTATTGCTTTTGAAGATATTCATGTGCCTGAAGAGCTTTAGCTACTAGTTTATGAAGAGTTGTACAACTTGTTGGACTTTCTTAAGTTGTGCTTCAGGTATGAGATTGAGGTGTCGAACACCATTTCTATGATAGATATATAGGTGACAGGAGTAACCTCTCTGAATGTGCTAAAAACTGGTTTGTTTCTTAAAGACTAGAAGAGGATGTTGGATGCTCAACCCACTTAGGCGTTGAAGGAATTTGTATATCATGTGAATATGGTAATACATCTTTTTGTTCAACTATTTATGGTGTTATCTTTATGCGTTATTAATGCTCTAGCTTGTCCATACAAGTTGACCAATGATGTTATAGCTTGTCTCATTGATTCTATCTATCGCTAGTTGATTATGCTTTAGCAGCAAAAGTATGAGGAGCTTGAGTATAGATGATTGAGCTCTCGAAGACTAAGGTCAAGTTGCTACAGTGTAAGATTGAGTAGCTGTTAAAGCATCTCGAAGAGAAGAATATGGAATTGAAGACACTCATTATTGAAGAGAGCCACTTTGATGAGTTATTGAAGAAGGTGAGGGCCGAGGTCGATGAGGCTACTATTATTGGACAAGCATGATGTTATGATAGTTGCTTGCTATATGCTCGGTCTGAATTTTTCAAGATACTGTTTGATATTCGTAAGTAGGTAATACAACAGTTTATGTTGACCTCTGTCTTCACTGATGCTAGTGTGGTTTTTGGCATGGACGATCCCAAGGAAGGTTGCAATAAGGTAGTGAAGTAGCTGGAGTTCTTGGACTACTAATTTACTAAAAAGGACAAGGCTCGGCTTGGTGTTTTCAAGAATGAGTGATTGAAAGACTATCCTAAAGAGCAAACCTCCTATGCATTCAAGCATCCCTCTGGTGGTCCAAGAGCTGGACTTTACCAACCTGTTCATTTATGAAATAAAAAAAAAAGAAGTTGATATGGATAATTTCTTGCTTCCTATTGAGTGTAATTTCTTAAGGGATAAGGTTGGGTCTTCTCTTTTGATAGGAGCTCTTGCTACAGGGTAGAAGCAAGGGGTTGAGGTGTAATACCCTTAATATTTCAAATTTTAATGATAATTTCTTAATGCTAGTTTATTTATAAAATTTCAATTATTTTTTTATTATTTGGAATTATTTAATTATTTCAAAAATAAAAATATATTAAAAAGGACTTGATTGCAAAAATTTTGAAAGTTTTGGGGTCAAATTTATAATTTTGAAAAATTTGATTGAACACTTTTTGAAAATAAAGGGTTTACATAGAAGAACTTTGATTAATAGGGCCAAAGCTAAATTTTTTAAGGTTTGCAAGGACTTGATTGAGACTGATTGTAAGTCTTTGGGTTAAATTGAAAAAAAAAATTAAAAAACTTAATTTAATAAACCTGGCAAAACACGTTTCCACCTTCATTTCCATTTCTTCTTCCTTCTTTCTTCTCTTTCACTTGTGATCACTTACCCTTAAGTGACTTTTTTTCTAGCCAGTCTTTCTTTTTCTCAAATTGAGCACTCTCTTTCCCACTTCACCAGCTTTCTTCCAGCACCTTGCGTGCAACGTTCTCAGCAGTAGACCATTAGAATTGGAAGCTTGAAGAAACTTACTCGACGGTCTTGGCAAGTGACAATGAAACTATGATCGAAGCTTGATCTAGGTAGCAAGATAGGAAGCCTTTAGCATAGAGAAGCTAAAAATAACACTGCATGGGAATTCCACGTGGCGGCGAAGGTTGAATTTGGTGAAAACTTGACGGCAAAGCAAGGTGGTTTTTGAGACTTTGGTGTGATGTTTGAGATATTTTTCAGTGGATAAACAATAAACCAAGCCGACCATTGGAAAGCTCACGATGAGAGGTGCCTCTAGGCGATGGCATTGAGTTTTTGGATGGCGGCAGCAAAAGGGCAGTTTCATCTTCTCAGTATGACGACTGCACATGTGCTATCGATTTGTAGTTTTGGAACTCCAGTGACAACTTTAGATTTTGGATTGGGTTGTACCCTTGTTATATATATAAATATGTTTTACCTTTCTAATTTAGCATTGTACCTTACCAAGAATAAGGATTTGTGAAGAGATGGTATGCTTATATATATATGTGTGTTGACCTTTATGCAAGAAACATGGAATAAGTGGACCCGATCATATGCAAAATGCCAAAATTAGATTTAATATAGTATCAAGAAATATATTATAAGATTAAATGGCATTTGATTAGGAATTGATTATGTAAGGATTAACTATATTGTGTGACTTAGGATAATGACCATGACCTTGAAAATCATAATAGGATACCATGTTATTTTAGAATTGATATAGACCATCATAGTTAATCTAGAAATGTTGACTAATTGGAGAATTTTGTGAAGGTGCTATTAACTTATATCATTAGCAGATAAGTTTATGTTATTATAATGCCTATTATTACAATTCTAGAGGACTATTAAGATTGAACGAGACTTTTAATTATGGAATATTTCTTTGATTAGGTGATGACGAATTGGGTATTGCTAAGTAGTAGATTGCGAGCTTTGGTTGTTTTTGGCTGAAACTACAAGAGGTGAGGGTCTCCCACTTTGGGTTATTGCTTTATATAAGCTTACTTATTACTTATTGAAAACCCCTATGAGGGTTTGGCCAATTTGGCAATTTTTTCTTGCTATCTGTTATTTATAATAAGCCCCTAATTGAGTATTTTTTTTTTATACCATACTCAAAATTGTGTTTAAAATTTGATCTGTTATATGTTATTCGATTGGAACACCCTTGTGAGGGTTATCTTTGATATTGATTTTGTTATCTATTTATTTTGGCACCCAAATCCTTTATTTGTTATCTATGTCCCTTATATCTGACTGTCTCATATTTATATCATTCTATTTTGTTATTTATTTTTGTGTCGGCTTATTTGTTTATCTATTTAGCATTTACTAGTTATGATAGCTTATATATGTTCTGTTTACTATGCCCATGTTGCCTTGATGATATTTCTATTCCGTTTTGTACTGTTACACCTGCAACTTATGGTGTGTTAGGGATTTACCCCTAGACATCTATACAAATGGTTAACTCTATTATCTGTATGGTTATCTTGTGGACTAAGGGCCAATCTGGGTGATTTCTTTGGTTATGTAGGGCATGCTAGGGATTTCTCCTTTGGTGGTAATGATATGCTAGGAATTTTCCCTGGGTAACAACGGTGTGCTTGGGATTTCCCCTAGCCATCTGTAGTGTGCCATATAATTTTGTATGGGCATCTGCAATATACCAAGCTATTACGCTTAGGTAATTTGTCTATTTGTCTAGTATAAGGTGAATCTACAATGTATGTATTGAAGCCTTCTCTTGGAATACATATGCTTCGGGTTTATTTTACTTAACTGGTTTCTGTCTTCCTGTAATTTAATCTTGGAGCAATAAGGTAAGAGAGTTTCCTATTTTACTTTTATCACTACTTGTATTCTGAATACGTTATATTCTGTCTGTTGATTATGATCTGTTGAGTTGAGTTTCTCCTCGATAGATCCCTTCTATTACTCTTACTTATCGCTCACTAAGTCTTTGAACTTACTCCCTCGTCTTTCATTAATCTCTCAGATAGGGATGACTGATGCTGGATTCTAGGCTTGACTTAAAGTTCAAAGATATTTTGTAATAAGGCTAGTGTTGTAATTATGTATGGGATTTTATGTATGTGATGTTCACCATAGAGATGTTGTGATATGTCAAACTGGTATCAAAGGTTGTAGTGTTTGATTGTTGATGATAACATGATCTATCGTGGGTTGTAAACTTAAACTAAGCTCCATGGAACTCTTATGGTATACATTTCACGATTTTCTATTTAGTTTTGTTTAAATTCAATTGGTATTTACTTTTGAGACATTTGAAATTTTTTTTATGTTTTTATTATTATGAACTATAACTTTGAGATTTAAGTTTGAATCAGTGCGACACCTCAGTTTAGGTGCTATCTCAAGGTGGGGTGCTACATAAGTAGTATCTAAGCTTAGGTTATGATGACATAGGTAATGGAGTATCTTTGGGATTTTGTGTGAACTTTGTTATTTAAGAGATGAACTTTGTTATTTAGGAGACGAATTTTGTGTGATTTGGGCATGTTAGAAGGCATTAGGTGAAGCTAAGGAGGTTTAGGAATTAGTTTGATTTCTCAACACTAATGAAATAGATTTCTGCAATTCTATATTGTAGGATGGCTAGCGAACAAAATAAAGAACAAACACCTACTAAGGATCAAGGCAAAGAGGCTGCTGGAGATAAAATCAAGATCTTAGAGGAGTAAAAGGAAATCCTAAGGAAGATATGTAGAATGTTGGAGGAAAGGCTTTATGATTAGTATGAAAACCTCAGATAAGCATAAGAGGAAGCACTCACATTGAGGGGATTGTTGGGTGCTTGAGACTATCTCACTGATCAAGTTATGGGCAACCTCGAATGAGAAAACCTTTGGGTTAGTATAGCAGAGGCGCAGATTCAAAAGCTTTGCACTTTATGGGCTAATATGGAAGCAACATTTTGAGCAATACAGTCTGAATATAGAAAGTTGGTTGATGCTCCTCACTTGATAGTAGATGAAATGGGTAGAATGATGGAGTACTATAGCGGGGCTATTAATCAAGTCATTGGTGTTAGCTCAAAAATTGATGTAAAAGCTTAACCTTCAAGCATTTGTTCAGCCCTAGCTCTTGATCACGGACAAAGACTACAACAGTAGGAGCAACATGCTAAGGTGCAAGCATTAGCACCTGAGGTAGAGCTAGAGGTAAAATTAGAGGAAAGATCAGAAGATGAATATAAGAAAGAATTGGAGAAAAAGCGCGAGAGGTTCTTGATGCTAATCTCATCCTAGAATCCCCAATTGTGGCACCATTAGAAATTGACAACGAGAAGGATAAAGTGGACCTGGACCTCATGTAGGATGACTTTGATCGATGGAGAGACGATGAGATAGATGCAATGTCTGACATAACTGATAAAGCACTTAGAACTAGGTCTTGGTATTATGGATGTAGTTGTATGTCAATAGAATAGTAGTTATGATGGCTTTTAACTATCAAACCTTTTGACTTCGGCTGATAACATCTTTCTTTTTTTCACCCTTCTTCAATGCCTTATCATTTTGTTTACAATTAGGCATATACTTAGTGTAGCTATTTTGCAACTTTTGAATATATATATATATATATATATATATGCCTATGTAACTGTGCTATTTCTAGTTTATTATGATTATGAATGAATTTTTAGAAATTGTTAGCAAAAAAAGAAAAAAATATTCTCTCTTTTACTGTTATAAACCTTTGAAGTTTTCTTAACTTACTTTGCTTTATTTACTTTGAACTTGAAAGTGTTGGAAGAGTTGTTAGGAATTAAGGTGTTGATTTGCAACTTATAATTGCAGGCTTGAGACATACTCCAAAAATCTTAGAATAGAAATGGTGTCTCATAGCAGTGCTCCCAAACCTACTCTCCTCAGATTTGGTTGGTGAGGAAGACCTCCCGGACAACAGTGTAATGATCATCGTGCTTCTAGATGAGGAGCTCCTGCTAGATCTCAAGCTGAGTAACAAGAAGAGGTATTATAGACCCTTTCAATAGAACAGTCGGTAGATCTAGTATATCAAAGGGAACCAGGAGTTAGATTACAAGCTGAACTAATAGCTACGGATTAGACGTTGGAATGATTTTTCATTTTCCGGTATTGAAGTTTTATGGAAAATCGAATGATTGAAAGGCTAAAGAATGGGTTGAAGACCTTGAAGTCATATTTGACATTTTACACTACCTTGACAAACAAAAGGTGCGATTCGCTACATTCTTTTTGGTAGGATCCATAAGAAGCTGGTGGAAAATGATCAATAATCGGTGGAAAACTTTAGGAACTCCTAAGACATAGGATAATTTCACTAGGGAATTCATGGATAAGTATATATTTCTAGTGGTTAAATAGTCTAGGGAGTGTGAGTTTATGAACTTAATTTAGAAGAACCAGACTGTTAGCCAATATAAGGTGATTTTCAGCTGACTCATACAATATGCACCATATATCATGGAAGATAAGGGTCAACAGATTTAGCGATTTGTACAAGGGTTGCAGCTTGAATTGAGATGGGTTTGGCTATCTTTGATCTACCAAATTTGAACATAGTAGTTAGCAAGGTACTACAATTGGAATTAGAATTATAGGCAATTTGAAAGATAGAAGACAAGGGTGAAAAGATAATATCGCCTCCTAGTAGATTGAGTGGCACCAGTAAGAACTAATCGAGGCCACAAGTTGAAGGTATGTCCAAAGGAATTCCTTAGGCTGATGAGATAGTAAATCAGGCTCAAGATAAAGCATTGGTGCCATGTGGATTTTATGGGTTAACTAGCCATGAAAAGTTAACTACTGGTGAAAGCAAGGTAAAAGCTTATGATATGGTAGTAGCCAACATTTTTTGAAGGATTGCCCTAGGAAGAAGGGCCTAGTGCCAGTAAAAAGAAGAAAATAGAAAGTTTAGGTCCGTGCTTATACCCTAATTGGAGAGGATGCATCAAACCCCAATAAGGTAGTGGAAGATATGATTACTATCTCTAAAACTTTTGGTAAAGCATTATATGATCTTGGTGCTTTCTCTTGATTTATATCTATTGATTTCTCTAGAAAACTAAATATGTAACCCCAAAACCATGGCTTACCAAGTAGAAGTAAGAACACCCTTAGGAGTAAGGTTAGTTATTGGTACCATGTATCAGAACTGCCTGGTTAAGATCGAAAGCCAATTATATCTAGCCAATCTAATAGAGATACCTATCCAAAGGTATGATGTAACCTTTGGGATGGATTGGTTGTATAACCATCAAGCACAGGTGAATTATTTCACAAGTGCATTACACTTAGAGAAGGGGTATTGATATCTTCATAGCCTTCCATAAGCAAAACATCCCCAATATCGATCATATCAACAATAGAAACTAGACAGATTCTAAATGAGGGTGGACAAAGATTCCTAACATATCTCATTAACAAGCTCTGAAATATAGTCGGGTTGAAGAAGTAGAAGTAGTAACAGAATATTTAGAGGTATTTCCTGAAGAGTCAAACTCATTACCCCCTGATAGAGAGATAAAGTTCGTTATACATACTCCATCGATGGTTACGCTATTCTCCAAAATTTTATATTAGATGGCGCCTGTTGAGCTTAAGGAGCTAAAATGTTAATTATAAGAGCTATTGGAAAAGTAGTTTATTAGACCTAGCATGTCTTTTCAGGGAGCTCTCATGCTATTTGTCAAGAAGAAAGATGCCTCAAGAATAAGTATCAATTATTGAGAATTGAGTAAGGTCACCATCAAGAACAAATATGCACTACCTCATATAGAAGAGCTATTTGACCTTTTACAGGCATCGGGAATCTTTTCAAAGTTGGATTTGAGGCAGGGGTATTACCAGTTGAAGATTAATGAAGAAGATGTTCCAAATATTACTTTCAATTCTTGATATGGCTATTATAAATTTGTAGTGAAGCCATTAGGTTTAACCAATACCCCAACAGCATTCATGGATTTGATCCACCGGATATTTAGACCCTACCTAGACTAGTTTGTGGTAATCTACATTGATGATATCTTGGTTTTCTCTAAGTCTAGAGAGGAACACAGAAAATACTTACACATAGTTCTAAGAACTTTGAAGAAGTATCATATGTATGCCTAGTTCAATAAGTGCGAGTTCTGGATAGAGAAAGTAACTTTTCTGGATCATGTAATCACTTAAAATGGAATAGAAGTTGATCCCTCCAAGGTAAAAGTGATTGTCAATTAGAAAAGGCCTAAAGTGTTACTAAGGTTTGGAGTTTTTTTAGACTGGCTGGTTACTATCAAAGATTTATTTAAGACTTCTCCAAGTTGGATGGCTCATTAACTAAGCTAACCCAAAAAGAAAAGCCATTCATATGGGATGAGAAATGTGAAAAAAGTTTTCAAGAATTAAAGAACCACTTGACTACGATACCAATTTTAACCCTTCCCATTGGGTTAAAAGATTTTATGGTGTATATAGATGCCTCTTATAAGAGATTAGGATGCATATTAATGCAAAGAAAGTGAGTTATTACCTATGTATCTAGAAAGTTAGAACCTCATGAGGAAAACTATCCCACACATGATCTAGAGCTAACTGTGGTTATTTTTGCATTGTCGAAGTAGAGACACTATCTTTATGGGGCTACATTTGAAGTGTATATAGATCGTAAAAGCCTTAAGTATCTATATTTGCAAAAGGATTTGAACATGAGACAATGAAGATGGGTGAAATTTCTAGAAGACTATAACTTTTACCATCACTTATCATCCTAGGAAAATAAATGTAGTAGCTAATGTTCTAAGTCGTAAGGCAGGAATAGCTCATCTGCAAGGAGTAAAAGCATAAAAAAGGTTGAAAGCAACTGCTATAATAAGGGTAAAATAGCAAGTTCGGATTGCAGGGGTTAAAGTGTAGCTAGAATTATATAGGGAAATTCAACAAGCCCAAGCTAAAGATAAATGGATATTGAGATAAAGAGAAATGATCAGAAGTTCTGGAGAGTCTGAGTTCAACACAGATAGTAAGGGAATATTGCTTTTTCATAAGAGGATCTATGTGCTAGAGAAGTTGAAGGAAAGGTTATTGCAAGAAGTACATCGAGCAAGATATATGATACATCCTAGAGGAACAAAAATGTATCAAGACTTGAAGAAATAGTTTTGGTGGAATAGGATAAAGAAAGACGTAGTGAATTTTGTGCAAAAATGCTTAACCTACTAGTTGATGAAGGCAAAACACTAGCGATTGTCAGGGTTGCTACAACTACTTTCCATCCCAGACTGAAAATGGGAACAAGTGACCATGGACTTTATGACTGGTCTACAAAAGGCTAAAGGTGGTTATGACAGTATTTGGGTAATAGTAGATCGTTTAACAAAGTCTACATATTTTTTACCAGTAGGAATTGACTACACAGTTGAGAAACTGGCAGAATTATGCATTAAGAAGATCATCAGATTACATGGAATCCCAGTTAGTATTATCTCTGATCGGGATCCAAAGTTTACGTCAAAACTTTGTAAGGGTTTATAGAAACAATTGGGAATAAAGTTGCAGTTTAGCTAGACTACTTATCCTCAGACTGATGGACAATCAAAATGGGGTATTCAAATTTTGGAGGATATGTTGCAAGCTTGTGTTTTGGATTTTGGTGGAAGTTGGACGTGACAACTACCTCTGATTGAATTTACTTACAATAATAGCTATTAGTTTGTTATTCAAATGGCACCGTACGAAGTATTATATAGTCAAAAGTGTTTGTCCCCATTACATTGGGATCTGGTAGAGCACAAGGGTACCAATGATAAGACTCCAGGAATTGTAAGGTTTGAACTGATCTGAAAGACTATAGAAAATGTACATATTATTAAGCAATGGATGAAGGCTACATAGGATCGGCAGAAAAGTTATGCCGATAGATAAAAAAAGGATTTGGAGTTTGAGGTTGGTGACTGAGTGTTCCTTAAAGTATCACCACAAAAAGGGGCCAGAAGAATAGATAAAGATAGAAAATTGAGTTTAAGATATGTTGGGCCATATGAAATATGTGAAAGAATTGGACCACTAGCTTATCGCCTGATGCTACCCCAGAATCTAGCAGGGATACATGATGTCTTCCATATGTCGCAGCTACGGAAGTACTACCTTGATCTATCCCATGTCATAGAACTAAAAGGTGATTTGACATGCGGGGAACAAGTAGTTCACATCTTAGATCGAAAGTACTAGGAACTTAGGATTGAAGGATTCCTGAAGTGAAAGTACTATGGCATAATCAAAATATTGAAGAAGCAACTTGGGAACCAAAGGATCTCATGCGTTAGCAATATCCCAAACTGTTCCAGTTTTCATGTGAGAATTTGGGGAACAGATTTTTTTAAGGGAAGGTTTGTAACACCCCAAATATTTCATATTTTAATGATAATTTCTTAATGTTAGTTTATTTATGCAATTCAAATTATTTGTTTATTATGTAGAAT
The DNA here is from genome assembly GCA_014898725.1 of Jacaranda copaia. Classification (NCBI taxonomy): domain Eukaryota; kingdom Viridiplantae; phylum Streptophyta; class Magnoliopsida; order Lamiales; family Bignoniaceae; genus Jacaranda; species Jacaranda copaia. The sequence goes on from JACGDI010005658.1 coordinate 25,472, forward strand.
TATTTAATTATTTTAAAAATAAAAATACATTCAAAAGGATTTGATTGCAAAATTTTTGAAAGTTTTAAGGTCAAATTTATAATTTTGGAAAACTTGATAGAACACTGTTTGAAAATAAAGGAGTTTGCATAGAAGAACTTTGGTCAATGGGGTCAAACTTAAATTTTTTAAGGTTTGCAATGACTTGATTGAGACTAATTGGAAGTCTTTGGGCTAAATTGAAAAAAAATTAAGAAACTTAATTTAATAAAATATGGCAAAACATGCTACTACCTTTATTTCTATGTCTTCTTCCTTCTTTCTTCTCCTTCACCCACGAACACCTCTCATTTGGTGACTTTCCCATCTTACCACTTCACCAGCACTCTTTTCACCACTTCACCAGTGTTACCCATCTAAGCAGTCTTGGCGGGCAACAATGGAACTACAATCAAAGTTTGATTCTAGGCAACAAGTTGGGAAGCCCTCAATGTGGAGAAGCTAAAAATAGCATTGCATGGGAGTTCCATATGGCGACGAAGGTGGAATTCGATGAAAACTTCATGGCAAAGCAAAGTGGTTTTTGAGACTTTAGGGTGACGTTTAACACCTTTTTTGGTGGATAAATCAAAAACCAAGCTAACTATTGGAAAGCTCATAGAGAGAGGCATCTCTAGGCTGTGGTGTTAAGTTTTTTAGTGGCAGTGAAAGGGTAGTGTCACCTCCTTGAGGTGACGATCACACTTGTGCTATCAGATTGTGGTTTCGTAACTCTAGTAACAACTTTAGATTTCAAATTGAGTTGTACCCTTGTTATATATATGCATATATTGTACCTTTTTAATTTAGCATTTTACCTTACCAAGAATAGGGATTTGGGAAGAGATGATATGCTTATATATGTGTGTTGATCCCTATGCAAGGAATATGGAATAAGTGGACTTGGACTTATGCAAAATGCCAAAATTGGATTTAATATAGTATTAAGGAATATTATAAGATTAAATGACATTTGATTAGGAATTGATTATGCAAGGATTAACTATATTGTGTGATTTAGGATAATGAATATGACCTTGAAAAGAAAAATGAGACACCATGTTATTTTAGAATTGATATGGACCATTGTAGTTAATCTAGAAATATTGACTAATTGGAGAATTTTGTGAAGGTGCTGTTAACTTATATCATCATGTTAGTAGATAAGTTAATGTCATTAAAATGCCTATTATTACATTTCAAGAGGATTATTAGGATTGAATCAGAATTTTGATTATGGAGTATTTCTTTGTTAGGTGACAATGAATTAGGTACTGTTGGGTAGTAGATTATGAGCTTCGATTTTTTTTGGCTGAAACTAAAAGAGGTAAAGGTCTCTCACTTTGGGTTATTGTTTTGTATAAGCTTATTCATTACTTGTTGAAAACTCCTAGAGGGTCTGCTAATCTAGCACCTTTTTCTTGCTATCTATTATCCATGATAAGTCTTTGTGTGGATTTTCTATTTCTGTACCGTACTTTGAATTATGTTTGAAATATGATCTATTATCTGTTATTTGATTAGAACACCCATGTAAGGGTTATCTTTGATATCAATTTTGTTATCTATTTGTTCTAGTGCCCAGAATCTTTATTTGTTATTTGTATCTTTGATATCTAATTGTATCGTATCTCTATCACTCTGTTTCATTATCTATTGCTATGTCAGCTTATTTATTTGTTTGTTCAACATTACTGGCCATACTGGCTTATCTGTATTTTGTTTACTGATTCCGTGTTGCCTTGACAACACTTTTATTCCATTTTGTATTGTTAGCCTTGAAATCGATGGTGTATTAGGGATTTCCCCTTAAGCATTTGCAGTGTGCCATATAATTCTGTATAGGCATCTACCATATACCAAGCTATTACGCTTAGGTAATTTATCTGTCTGTTTGGTATAATAAGGTGAATCTACAATTCATATCTTGAAGCCTTCTCTTGGAATACATATGCTTTTGGTTTGTTTTGCCTAACTGGTTTCTATTTACTTGTAATTTGATCTTGAAGCAATGAGGCAGAAAAGTTTCCTATTTTACTTTTGTTACTGTCTATCTTCTGAATATGTTATATTCTGTCTGTTGATTATGGTCTATTAAGTTGAGTTTCTCCTCGGTAGATCCCTACTATTACTCTTACTTATCCCTCACTAGTTCCTTAGATTTACCCCTCTGTCTTTCATTAATCTCTCAAACAGGGATGGGTGATGCTGGATTCTAGGCTTGAATTGAAGTTCGAAGATATTTTGTAATAGGGCTAGTGTTGTAATTATGTATGGGATTTTGTGTATGTGATGTTCACCCTAGAGATGTTGTGATATGTCAAACTAGTATTGAAGGTTATAGTGTTTGAATGATGATGATAACATGAACTATCGTAGGCTGTATACTTAAACTAAGCTCCCTAGAACTTTTATGGTATATATTTCATGATTTTCTATTTTGTCTTGTTTAAGTTGAATCAGTATTTACTTTTTAGATGTTTGAAAATTTTTTTATAGGCCTACTGTTGAGCTGTAATTTTGAGATTTAAGTCTGAATCAGTGTGGCTCCTTAGCTTAGGTGTTATCTCGAGTTGGGGTGCTACATGAGGTGCCTCTTCCGATCACAATTGTCAACACAATTGGCTGAGGTGAGGAAGGCCACTGCCGCTACTGGACCCATGAAGGGGCTGAGTCTAGTTAATTATATAGTTGATTTCGATCATTTCTGCTTTTATAATGTAATTTTAACAATTTTATTTTTATGTGTAGTTGATGGGTAATGAATAGTTTTTATTTTGATGAGTTTTTGTTGGATATGCTCAGAATAATTTTAATATTTGAATGAGATATTTGCTGCTATTTCTCAACATTTCTTGTATTTTGCAATCTTCTAATATTTTACATGATTGTGAATAAGTGAGGAGTCAATTACTCCTTTGTTATTATCTTTTGTGTTAAGCTTTTGGTATTAAGGAAAAGTGTGTGTTGTGCTGGTTGGTAATTTGTTGAAATGCACTTTGAGGAGTAATATTTATTAAATGGTATTATAAATGATACTGGATAGTTATAATATTGAGAAACCATAATCTCATAATGAAACATTAACTTTGTCGAGAAGACAGGATCTTATAATGTAATGATAAGTATGTCGAGAAGACAGGATCTCATTTATACTTAAAATTTTTCCAAATGTTGCATTTCTTAGATAGGGTAACTTGTTACCTTTCATGTCAACTATTTGGTAGGAGTTATTTTTTGCCACCTTGACAACACTACTAGGGCTTTCCCACTTTGGGTTGAGTTTTCCAAAGTTTTTTGAAACTTCTACTTTCTTGAGGATAAAGTCATCAATCTAAATAGCTCTTGGTCAAATGGATTTATTATAGCTTTTGTCCATGATAGATATGTAATATTGCATCTTTATGTACATTTGCTAACACTACTTGTTGAGGGTCTCGAGGTTGAGAAGTCTTTCTGCTTCAATTTATATTAGGTTGTAAAGGATTACTCGAACTGTATATTGTATCAATTTTATAGGAACCATAGCTTTCGAATTGTAAACCAAAATATAAGGGTTGAGCTTGGTACCTATTCTTAGGGTTGTCTTGTTGGCCCATAGGACCACTAATAGGTTGTCTACCTAATTTTCCTTAGAACCTTGAAGACGAGTGTTAATGTTGTCTAAAATGGTTATGTTAGTGACTTCTATTTGTCTATTTGCTTGCAAGTTACCTATTGATGTGAAATGATGCTTTATGTCGAGGCTTTCACATCGGTCTCTAGTCTCTATGATTTGGAATTGTGCTCTGCTGTCAAATATCAACACTTTTGGTAGGTTGAAGTTGGAAATAATGTTTTTCTATAAGAAACTCCTTACTATGGCATTTGTTATCTTTGGAATTGTTTCTACGTAGACCCATTTGGTAAAATATTCAACTGTGATTATCACATACTTATTTTATCCTGTGTCTCATTGGAATGACCCCATTATATCTATTCCCTACTAGTTGAATAGCCATGTGTTATTAACTGGGACTAAGGTTGAGGCTAGTTGGTGGCTAATATTAGCATGTACCTTGCATGATAGGCACTTTTAGGCGAAATTGACCATATCCTATAATAAAGTTAGCCAAAAGTATCCTTGCCTGATAATTTTATAGGCTAATTCCCAACCTCTAGAATATTTTCCAGAAATGCCTAAGTGAATATCTATCAACACCTTTTGTGCTTCTTCTAATTTTAAGCATCTCAACGAGGGGCTAAAAAAGGACCTCTTGTAAAATTGCCTAGACTCATCGAGAGCAAACTTTGCTACTTGACTTTTTAGCCACCTAACTTTTATCTTATCCTATTGGAGCTTTTTCTTTTTTTTAAGTAAGCTTTAATGTTGTCCTATTAGCTGTACGATGATTACTCAATTATTAATGCTTGATTGTGGTCAGCTTCATTTATCATGGGCTTGTTTGTGACAAAGATGTTGGAATAATGCTTAGCAAGCCAATAGGATTGGCCTTGTAAAGTTATTTCCTTATAAAACAATCTTAATTGAATGATATTCCCAATATAGCCATCTTCATTTTATGCTTATATTTACTTCACTAGCATATGGATAAAGCCTATAGATTGCACAAGACTACAGGACTTAGTTCGATGACCATGGAATAAGTCTTATATAGTTGTGATCTTAAATCTTCCAAGTTATAGAATCTTATGAGACAAGGCATCTATGTTGGAATAGTGCCCTTCAAGTCAATGAGATTAGCCTTATAAACTATTTCTTGATATATACAATTTTGATTGAATGATATTTTTAATATGACCATCTTCATCTTATGCATAGTTTCACTTTACTAGCATTTGGATGAAACTTTTAAATCACCTAAGATTGTGGGACTTAGTTTGGTGACCATGCAATAAAGTCTCACATGATCATGATCTTAAATATTCTAAGTCATAGAATCATATGAGACAGGGCATCTAAGATTTGGGTGGACTTGCACTAATGATGTAGAAATTTAAGTGATATGGGATAGCCCAACGTCAGTTCCATGCAGCCCAACAGGCCCACTAAGCTTAACATCGATTTTGGAGCTAACTCATTTGACAACAACTATCTGGTCGAGTAAACTATTATTGACCGTGCTCAACGGGACACATCACCTATTCTAGCCTGTTCTACCATGTACCAGGTTGATTAGTTAAATGGTCAACCATCCAGGTTCAATCGACTATTTTCAACCTCAAGTCTCTTTCTCCATCTTTGACTCAAATCCACGCCGCATTTATTATTCTGATAACAGCATGCCTCTGCATTAATAACATGGGATAGCCGGTACAGTCACTGCTACCAACCCTATTACCACATTTGGCAGAGAGGCGCCTACCAGAGGTATTGTTCACCCTGGAAAATAGGAGATTGTGCCACTTAGAGTAGTATTGAGATCTGGAATAACCATTAACCCCCCAGCAAGGGCTAAAGCCATTTCACCTAAAAGGGGCATCATTGATAAATCACGCCTGGTGAAGGCTATAAATACCTTATAACCAACCATGCTCTAGGTAATGCCAAATACAATATAAGCTCTCTATATTCTGTTTGATTAACTTATCTTGAACAAAACTAACTTGAGCATTGGAGTGCCTTAGCTAGAGACACCTCAGCTAGTTTAACGTGTGTTGATTATTGCAGATCTCAGACCTCGAGAAGAACATAAGTTGAATTACTCAATCTCTCTAATCGAATCTACCCAAACAGTATCCCTATTACTATACACAGTTTTCTGCCTCATCATTTTTAGCCCCTTCTATGGGAAACATTTGAGATTGTAATGAGAAAATGGTATACATACATAGAGCCACATCTGAAAGGGAAGAGAATAGGAGGTCCACATCTCCGTCTCCCTCTCCACCCCCACAAGGTGCACATACTCCAGGCCTCAATGCCCATCAAGAGCAAGTGGTGATGTTAACCATGCCCTAGTTAATGCAGTTGATAAGCGAGTAAATCTTTGCTTAGATTTTAGCTCAACTGTCTGTAGCATTAAATAGGTACACTAGAGTGCCCGCACTGGCCGCTAGTGCCACTCTTTAGTCATCTCCTCTAGAAGATAGGTCTCTCTGAGACAGCTACGGCCGCCCACCCATAGTGAACTTAGCTCGAGGTGCCATTAGAAATAGAAGAGATGGCTAGAATTATGAGAAGAGATTACAAACTCAATAGGGTCAAATGCTCCAGACTTGATTACTGCAATAACGTGGGAGAATTTGTGGACCTCACCGCCTGGCCAATTCAAGCTTCATAGTGTGATAAGGCCAAGTAAGCCAGGCCATGCCTTAATTGAAATGCTACCTAGGCAAATCGAGAAGAATGGGAGAAAGTGTCCCATCAAGTCCAACAGTTGACTAAGTACCTCGATGAGATCTCGAGGAGAAATATTGAAAGAGCATCAAACTTAGAGGGCCTTTAGAGATCTTGATTAGAGAGGGGATCTTCATTTGTCCAGGACATCATCGATGAGCACATTGCGGTTGACATAAAAGTCCTAATCAGTCTACCAAGATATGATAGCTCGACTGACCCAACGAGCACCTGATGCAGTTTGAACACATGATGTAGTTGTACGAGCATAATGAATACATTCATACCAAAATATTGGTGACCACCTTCAAAGGCATAGCACTCGACTAGTTTGTGAAGCTCGAGCCATTATTAATCTATTTTTATGATTAGTTGTGCGATAAATTTTTGCATCAGTTCATTAGTAGGAGGAAGGAAAAACTCCCCCACACCAATCTCCACACCATAAAGTAGAGTGAAGAAGAGTCTCTCTGGGATTTCTTTACCAGATTCAACATGGAGGTTCTTAAGATTGATAACCTCAGGATTGAGTTCTTAATTAATGTATTGTTCTTGGGGCTCAGACATAAAGAGTGCGCTAACGCTTTGGTATGGGAACAACCTAGGTTGATGGAGGAGTTGCTCAACCTAGTTGAGAGATATATAACACAGGAAGAGATGAATAGGCTTAAATTTGGACCTTTGAAGTTGACAAAAAGAAAAAAAAAGAGATAACCAAAAACACAAAGAGAGAGATTGATCTCCCATAAAGTATTTCTACGACTATACACCCCTGAGCATCCCAAAGAGAGAGGTCCTATATGGCATCCAGCATGATCACCTCCTCAAGAAACCCAAAAGGTTGACAGAGCTGAGGCAACTAAAAAATCTAAGAAATATTACCACTTTCACAAGCAAAAGGGGCACGATACTGATAAATGCTTTAATCTCTAAGATGAGATTGAGAGATTAATTAGGTAGGGACACCTCAAGAAGTATATAACTGTGGACTCCCAGGTCAAAGGGGGCAAAATGGACTAAACTCCCCATAGAGAAAGGTCGATTAACCCTAGAAGGGAAAAAAAAGGAAAGAAACCCGCCTATAAGGATCACCTAACCATCTAAGGATTTATTGATATGATTGCGGGAGGTCCTACTGGGGGGAACTTAAAATCGACTTGATGACAAATGCAGAGGAGACTCGAGTCAGCCAAAGCCTCTCACGTTGAGATAATATTCCATCTTGCGATGAGTATAGAATCCATTTCATTTACTGATGCCAACTTGGCACACACATTGACCATAAAACAGACTGTCTAATGGTAGTCTCTGTGGAGATTGCCAACTTTGAAGTACACAATGTCATAGTCGACAATGGTAGCTCGGCTAATATAATCTTCCTCTCTACCTTAAAAAGAATGAATATAGGCCAGCTGAAATTTGAACTTGTGCGTACATTGCTGGTCGGATTTAGGGATTGGAGATCGTATCGAAGGGGTTGATAACATATCAACATCTTTTGGAGAGGCTCTTATAAGGAGGACTTTGATGATAAATTTCTTGGTGGCAGTACCCCATTCGTCTATAACGTCATCATAGGTCAACCCACCCTCAATGACTTTCACGTAATTGTGTCGACCTATCACTTGAAAATCAAGTTTTTGACCCCAGCAAGTACAGGTGAACTTTTGTACAACATGAAGGAGGCTTGGAGATGTTACAATATCTTGATTAAGTCCAGCAAGCAGAAGATTCGATTGCAACTGAAGACCTCAAGGGATGCCCTTATAGCAAAACTTGGGAATCCTAGGCCAGCAAGAAGTGAAAGTTCGAAGACACCAGAATAGAGCCCGTCGGGGACTTTAAGACCATTGAGTTTGAACAGGAAAACCCCAACAAGATGACCTGTATCGGAACGGACTTGGGTCCCCACTTGGAGTGTCTCATGGTTGATTTCCTGAGAGAGAATATTAGCTTCTTTTTGTGGAAAGCATCCAACCTTTAGGGAATCGACCCTGGCGTCATTGTGCACCACATTAATGTAGACCTCTCATACAAACTAGTCAGGCAGAAGACGAGGACATTCAATACGGAAAGGACACAGATCATCAAGGAAGAGGTTAGGAAACTCTTAGATGTTGATTATATTATAGAAATTTTGTATCCCTCTTGGCTTTGCAATGTTGTCCTAGTACCAAAAAATGAAGAAAAATGGCAGATGTGTAATGATTTTATGGATTTAAATAAAGCATGTCCTAAGGATCCTTACCCTTTGCCTCAAATAGATTTATTAGTTGATGCAACTATTGGGTGTGAGTTATTGAGCATGATGGATGCATTTCAAGGCTATTATTAGATATTCATAGCTCATGAGGATAGGGATAAGACCTCCTTTGTGGTTCCAAATGGGTTGTACTATTTCTTGGTCATACCTTTTGGGTTGAAGAATGCCAAAGCAACTTACCAGTAGCTCATCAATTTTATGGTCAAAGAACAAATTGATAAATCAATAGAGGTTCATGTTAATGACATGATTGTCAAAACAGAAAAAACTCAAGATCACTTGCTCAACCTTAGTCACACTTTTGTGATCTTGAGAGCTTTTGGTTTAAAATTAAACCCAAATGAGTGTACATTTAGGGTTCGGGGAGAAAAATTTTTGGGCTACATGGTCAGCCAGAGAGGCTTGAGGCTAATCCGCAAAAAATCCAAGCAGTTCTAGATGTTACTCCTCTGAGAATAGTTTGGGATGTTTAGAGGTTAGTTGGAAAGATTATAGCCTTAGGTAGGTTTATCGCAAGATTGGTTGACAAGAATTTACCCTTTTTCAAAATTCTCAAAAATGCTAAAAAGTTGGGTTCCAATGGACTACATAGTGTGATCAGGTGCTCATTGAACTGAAATAGTTCTTGGCCTCATCCTCATGTTGGCAAAACTTGAGCTGGGTGAAGTGCTTCAAGTATATTTGGTGGTCTCCACAACATTAATCAGCTTAGTATTGATCTCAACCCGAAATGGTACCTATTGACCAATTTACTATTGTAGCAAGTTACTTAATGGGCCAGAGCATAATTATTTAGAGATCGAGAAATTTGCTTTAGTATTAGTAACTGTAGCTCAAAAATTGCGACCATACTTCCAATCTCATTCTATTATAGTGCTGACCAATTAACTGTTGAAATAAGTACTGACAAACCCGAATACATCTAGGAGACTGACCAAATGGGCAATCAAATTGGGAGAGTTTGATATTACTTTCCAGCTTCAAACAACCATTAAAGCACAGGTCTTGGCTGACTTTATCGCCGAGCGAGTCAACATGCCCAAGATGAGAACTAAGGCCATTTTGTTTGGATAATGCACGTCGATGGGTCATCAACCACATCCGGTGGAGAAGCAGGCGTTGCTCTTCATTCCCCAAATACAAAACAATACAATTTTACAATAAAGTTGGATTATATAGTCATAAATAATGAGGTAGAATACAAGGTCCTTCTCGTAGGGATGAGAATAGCACTCAAATGAAGGGTTGAGCACCTGGTTGTAATTATAGATTCCCAGTTAGTGGCTGAGTAGGTTGGCAAAAGTTTTGAAGCCAAGGACGCAACGATGAGTCAATACTTGGCCAAAGTAAAGCAGTTGCGGCAATCATTCAAAAGGTTTACCTTTAGTTAGGTTTCTTAATCTAAGAACGAGTGGGCAGATGCTCTTTCAAAATTTTCCAGATCCACTAGGAGGATGAGGGACAAGAAGATCACATTTTTGGTCTCTGATAAACCATTAATTGGGTCCCCATGAGGAAAATTTGATAACAAGCATCTAAGGAATGATAGTTTCTTGGCAGACTTTGATCAAATTTTATCTAAGCTAGGGCATTATCGCTGAGGACAAGAACGAGGCTCGACGCCTTCAGGGTCAAGCCTCCAAATTTGCTCTCGATGAGCATGGTCAATTGTATAAGAGGCTAATTTTGAGCCCTCCTTTGAGGTGTCTTGACTGTGATCAAGCTTTAGAGGTGTTGCAAGATATTCATGTGGGTATGTATGGCAATCATTCTGGAGAAAGATCCCTAGCCCACAAAGTGATCAGGTACAGATACTTTTGGCCAACTTTGTTGAAAGACTCGATGTATTATGCACGTAAATATACTTCATGTCAAGTCAATTCAAATTTGCCACACCAACCCACAGTGCTGATGGTCAGTGTTCAAAATTTTTGGCCTTTTGATCAATAAAGAATTGACATTCTGGGCTCATTGCTGAAATCGACGGGATAGCAAAAACTCATTATCATTGCAGTCAAGTATTTTACTAAATAGGTTGAGGCATAGGCGGTTCCAAAGATAATGGATGTGGCCATAAAGGGTTTCATATGGAAAAGTATTATATGCCATTTTAGTTTATGCAAAGTCTTTATTTCTGAAAATGGTACTTAATTCTAGAGCAAGAGCATCAGGAACTGGTGCGAGGCTTTGGGGATCACACAACACTTCACCTCGATGGGCAATCCCTAATTGAACAGCCAGATGGAGGTAACCAATAGAACAATCCTCGACCATCTGAAAGCCAGGATACAAGACAGTGGCTTGAATTGGGCAGACTACCTCCCTGGCATGTTATAGGCATACAAAACCACTCCTCGAACAGCCACTAGCCATACCTTTTACAGTCTAGTCTATGGGTCAGAAGCAGTAATCCCCTTGGAGCTAATCTAACACACAACTCAAGTTATCCACTTTCATCCACTGAGGAACATGTCAGAGAAGAAACTTGACCTCGAGACCATTGACAAACGTCGCTAAGAAGCCTATAACACCATGCAACATTATAGGTCCAGCATGGCTGAGAACTACAACAAAGGAGTCAAATTTGGTCATTTTAAGGTTGGAGATCTCGTCCTCAAGAAAGTAGAAGTCTCTAAGAATGTCGGTAAGCTTGATCCCAAATGGGATGGACCATACACTGTTGTTAAAGTATCAAAGTACAATGCTTACAGACTAGCCAATATGTAAGAAGAAGAACTCCCTCGCCTGTGGAATGCAATCAACCTTAGGAATTTTATGTTTGAGATCATGATGAACTTACCTATTGAAGTCTTTCAGCTCAAATAAAATTCTAACAGTATTGATATGATTTAGGGTCATAGTCATGATCAAGCAGCTTCATGCCACCTCAATCCAAGTTGACCTCGTAGTTGATGAACAAGCATTTCACGTTGCCACTCAAGCGGCATCATGTTGTCACAACCAAAGTTAACCCCGTAGTCGGCGAATAAGTAGCTCGTACTGCCACACAAATGGTCTCACACCATCATGAATCAAGTCAACCCTGCAGTCGATAGATGAGCAGCCTTGTGCTACTACTTCATCCTTTTATGTCCTGTGTCGACCCTTGTAGTCGACAAAGCAGCAACCCAATTTTAGCATCAAAATCAACCAACCCACATCAATCATGTCAACCCTAGGGTTGGAAATCCAGGTGTTGACTTAGTAGTCGACCAATAGGCATTAAAAATTGATGATGTAGTTGAATGGTCGTGCAACAGATAAGGATACAACAGTTGACTCAGTCAACAACAATCTTGTTTTTCTTCACTATGAGGGTGATAGCTAGGTTATTCATCAGTTACTCTCCACATTGTTATGATAATTTAATTTGAAATGAAAATACTTAATTACTATCTTTAACATGACAAAATGAAATAAAAAGCAGTTTTTATTCATCAAGTGATTGATCGTTGTTACATAAAAAAAAAGGGTGGGATGGACTGTATGTGTGCTGGATTACTTCTAGCTAGTCTTGACCTATGCGCCTTCAGGCCATTTAGAGCCCAGGTCAAGTAGTGCACAGGCGAGTGGTCAGATCGCTTGAGGAGGTTTGGAAGGCCTGGCAACATTGGCTATAAAGTTGGTTGAGCACAAAATGTACTACGCCACGTAGACCTCTTCCTCCCTTAGTTGCGCCACTAGGTCCTCCACGAATGCGAACTCCTTAGCCAATTGCTCCAACCTAGCATCGACCTGGGCCTTTTTCTTCTGGGCCTCAGTTAAAGGCTCACAGGCATAACAGTTACAGCCTCTGTCCCTAGGGCCTGCTCGGCTTTATCCTCTTCAGGGTCAAGACAGGCTTCTAATTTCTCATTTAGGGCTAGGCTTATCTTACTCTTTTCTTCAGAATGAAAAGCGTATCCTAGATACTCAAGCTACTTTATAGACCTATGAAAGGCTTCTCGAGCATCGTCGAGGGATGTGATCGCACTCGCATCCTGAAAAACAGTGCTAAGGATGAACTATTCAACAGCATTGCGCTGTATCTTTAGAAAACAGCAATTGAAGGCCTCCCTGGCTTCATCGATCACCTCAGCATAGCCTTGAGCACAATAAGAATTATAGCTCACTTGTAGGTCTAGGTAGGCCTTTTTTATTATGTTATCCATATAGCTCCGCTCCTCAACCACTTGGACCAGCTGCTGATCCTTGGAGTCGAGTTGCTCTTGCAGTTCAGCCACCTTTTTATTCAATTGCTCGACCTGGAGGTGTGAGGACTCAAGCTGTACTTTGAGGGTTTCCATGTCCTCTCTCTCTCGCAATTCCTCCCTTTTCGCCAACGCTAGGTCAGATTGACAGAAAATGTTATAACCTAATTATTTTACCTGGAACACAAAGATGACATTACTCCATAATACCATTATGAAATGGAAATTCAATTAAAAAATTATCAACCTCATACTTACCATGTTGCAGTAATAGGACAGTGCTTGGATGACCCTGACCTGGCTAAGATTCATCAGTTTCTACTGATTAGATATGAACAACCTAGACGAGAGCTATTTTAGAGCGTTGCCGCCTATCATTCCCCCTAGATGATGAAGGACAAATCATTCACCTCCTTAGTGTGGTCAATGGCAAACCGAGGAATAGGCAGCCACAGGAGTTAAAATAGGGCACCATTACTAGGCTTCCTAAATAGGTTATAGCCTGTAGCCGCTTTCTATTTTTCTTTGCTTACTATAATTTTTTTGGGGGCCAAGCCCCCTTGTTCATCTATCAATCTTTTCCCCCGACCCATAGGGCTACCCGGGATAGGATCTTTCCAACAAGCAAATTGAGATTCAATTACTTGTTCATCTACATGGGCGTTAGAGCTGATGTCGATTGACTGGAATGCGCTGGTTCTACTGAAGTTTCTTTCCGTTGCACTGCGACTGCTTAGCGACGTTCTTCATTTCTCAGTGCTCGAGCTTGGGATTTAATTCTACTCTGTGCCATTACTTCTTCTTGATCTGCTGGCACAAACAATATAAGCAAACATTAGAGTCAAGTAGAAAGATATAGTACCTACAATTATAATGGTCGATGAGAACCACTACCTAGTTGATCACCCTCAGGCAGGTTGAGTTGGGCCGGCAACAAGCCAGCGAATACCAAACACCTTTCCTCAGTCAGAATTGAGGCCTCCATATGCCCAAATTTAATTAAGTCTATGATGAATATGTTGGGCCAGTTAGGTGTTTAGTTCCTAGGTATCTCCATAGGCCCCCTCCACCAACCTCGAGGAACAGTAAGAACCCCTAGCCCTCGGATATAGAAAAAGTATTTTTTTCATTCTTGGCCATAGGACGAGGCAGGGGATATTAAGAGTTTTTAGCGGGGTCGAGCAGTCAAGTTGTAGTAATCAGACTCCTCGGTACTATACGACTTTCGTGACATAGATAGATGAAAGATTTAAAAAGTTGGCAAAATAGGCTAGTTGATTATATAAGTGCATCAGCATGACAAAAATATGCAAGGTGGCGAAATAATTTGGCAACAGTTAGGTTATGCACACTTTCAGGCCTATGAGGTGGCGAAATAATTTGGCAACAGTTAGGTTATGCACACTTTCAGGCCTATGAGGAGGTCAACTATCATTTGCACGAGGGAAAACCTAAGCTTACATTTCAATCTCTTCCTTAAACATAGTGATGCACCCTGGGGGAGATCGATGCATTCTGCCCTGAGCACTTAGAACTAATAGCTCATATTCCTCAGGGATATAATACATTCCCCAAATTCGTATCTGGTCAGTAGGGGTTATTTTAGATGTTATCTCAGTATAATGATCTGAGGTAAACAATTGACCCCGATTTGTAAGAACTTCAATTAGGCTAGCCTCACCCTTAGAAACTGCCCTCACATTGCTCGAGCTACTGGAACTGCTTGAACTACAGCTATTACTAGAAGAACTACTTAGACTACTACCACAGGACATTTTAGATGCACTCTCACTCTCAGTCCCCCCTAATAGGCCATGTTATTAGACCTAGTGTCCTCACTATCAGAGCTGGTAGACATTTTGTCATAGAAGAAAATGGAAAAAGAAATAAATGGGCAGAGTAACTTACAGTGGATATTTAGCAGGCTCTAACCATATAAAGTTGGAGAACTTCAAAAGCAGGGATTCAACCAGATATAGATTCAGCAAAAATGTAAATGAAGGCATATATCCCCATTATTTATAGGGGTTTATGCGTGAAAACCCAAGCGTCAATTATAATTACACTCTGCCTCCATATACTTCATATTCTGTGAAGTAACTAACACATTAAATGCAGTAGAACTGCCATAAACTTTTGTCGACGATTCAAAAACTATGGTTGAGAATTCAAAAACCTCAATTGAATATGGCTAACTACTATAACTACCTATTAACTCCCTGCTTCTTCTTATCGACAAGCTCGATCATAACCGCGAGTTGGGGGGACTCATGATATGGGATCGCTCAATGTCAATTCCATATAGTCCCAATTCCATACAGCCTAACAGGCCCACTAAGCCTAACATTAGTTTTGGAGCTAACCCATTTAGCAATAACTATCTGGTCGAGTAAACTATTATCGACCGTGCTCGATGAGATGCGTCACCTATTTTAGCCTGTTCCGCCATGTACCAGGCCGATCAGTTAAATGGTCGACCAGCTAGGTCTGATCAATCGTTGTCAACCTCAGGTCTCTTTCTCCATTACTGACTTAGATCCATGTTGTATTTATTATTCTGACAGACAGTATACCTTTGTATTAATGATACGGAACAATCGGTATAGTTGCTGCTACCAATCTTGTCATCACCTTTGGTAGAGAGGTATCTACTAGAGGTACTGTTTATCTTGAAAAATATGAGATTGTGCCATCTGGAATAGTATTAAGATCTAAAATGACCATTAACCCCCTGGCAAGGGCTAAAGCCCACTTCACCTGAAAGGGGCACCATCAACAAATCACGCCTGAAGAAGGCTATAAATACTTCATAACCAACCACGCTCCAGGTAATGCCAAATACACTATAAGCTTTCCATATTTTATTCGATAAACTTATCTCGATCAGAACTAACTTAAGTGTCAGAGTGCCTTAACTGGGGGCACCTTGACTAGTTTAACGTGTGTTGATTATTGTAGATCTCAAACCTTGAGAAGAACATAAGTTGAATTACTCAACCTCTCTAGTCGAATCTACCCAAACAATACCCATTTTACTATACACTGCTTTCTACCTCATCACTAAGGATTGGAGATTGCTCCATTCCACGAGCAACGGATGAGATATAGGTGTATGTTAGTTAATGGGTGCTTGTTAAAGAACAAGACATTGAAGACCCATCAGAGAATCCACAAAATATTCATAGTGACAAGTTGGTAGTAGCTAGTTCTCCTATTTATGCTAGTGCATATTATTAGTCCTTTGACCCATGGATCCATGGTAACCTTGTGTCTGGTCCTCATGCTTTCACTCTTTATTGACTAATTAGAGGGTCTTTTGGACATCGACTATAAGGATTGGGTATTTTTCAATTAATGAGATTAATTGAATTGAGTTGACTAATTTCAAAAGAGTTTTAAACTAAAATGAATATATGATATTCAAAAGTCACAAGGAGTTGTGAGCCTATGCCTAATGAATGGTATTGCCTATTGGGTTACACAAAAAATTCAATTAGCTTCCTAATTAATTGAGAGAATTTTCTAAAGTGTTAGAAAATGATGTCTTCTAGTGGAGCAATTTTTGGTGCCAAGTTTTAGGGTCAATTTTGGCTTGATTGATTTAAGTGTTAAATTAATCAACTAATTTAAGAGTTAAATTAGATCAATAATTAAGGAGTTAATTGTTTGGTGCCAACATGACCATCAATTGGTCAAGTTAACTTAAAGAGTTAAGTTAATGAATTTAGCTTAAGGAGTTAAGCTAGTTTGACTAGTTTGATTTAAAAAGTTAAGTCTAAGGATAATTAATTAAATTAAAGAATGTAATCTAATTAATTAGGAAGAATGAATTTTGGAGGAAAGACTCAAATGAGATTTGAAGTGGCATCTTAATTAATTTGAAATGAGATTCCAAATGTAATTAAGATGCAAGTGAAATTCAAAGGAGATTTGGATTCAAATTTGCACCTTAGCAACTCCATTTGGTTGCTCCCCCTCTTGCATTGTGTGATGCTAACTTAACATCACACATTTTCAGCATCTATATATAGATATAGAGAGAGGAGGTCGTGTATATCACATTTGGTGTGAAGAATTAGATTCTTCGTTTCCCTCCAAAGCCATTTTCAAACTAGCATTCATGTGTTTAAAGATAAGCTTCCTTATTCTTCTTTCTACCCAAATTCATCCTCTACCATTATCAAATATTTGGTCATACTCCAGCTCATAGACTGGAGATTTGGGAAGATCTGATTGGTGTGTGGATAATTACAATAGAGGTAATACATTTGGCTTGCTTGTTTATGGAGATCCACCTACACAGAGTCCAACTTGGAGATTTTCTCCAGAGAGGTCTAGATAGCCAATCAATTTGAAATTTTTACTTGAAGTTCAAAAAGGTGTTTTAAAGATTTAGATATTTTTTTCAAAATTTTTGAAGGAGATTTGATAGGGATTTGTTGCAATCTTCTTGTTGTGCCAGTAGCAGACAGTTTCTGGAACTAGTGAAGTGTTCACTTGCTACTCTTTGGATTTTTCTCTTCAAGGTAATTCTTTCCCTAAATTTGAATCCTAGGCAAGATTAGATCCTTGTTATGCTTGTAGGCACTAGTTAATTTCATGTTTTGAAGTTTTGATATTAGATCCTAGTGCCTTATAAGCCTTCAAGTGGCATTAAAGCCAAAATCATGCTTAGATTTAGTTTTTATTTGGTTGATTAATTCCTATGATGGATTAATCTAGACCACCACATTCTCAATTCAAGTGATGGATTAGCGAATTTCATTGATTCGTGTGTGGCTCCTTGATTGATGAATTAAAAGCATGCTATTATGTGATTTAAGTG
>JACGDI010005658.1:43327-126975 GCA_014898725.1 Jacaranda copaia
ATTCTTGCTTAGACTTAAATTTTTGAAGCTTGTTTGAGCACTTTAATTTTCAATTTTGAAATGAATTTCATATCAGAAAATTAATTCATAATGTGTGATTTAATGTTTAGAAGGTGTTATATAATTTTTGGTAAACAAAAGTTGAGCTGAAAAATAGCTTGACTAGCCTTTGGCCCCATAATAGGGGTGCCCGCCAGCTTTGAGCAAGTTGCCAAGGTAGTAGCTGAAAGCCATTGGCCAATGGGTGCTCAACTCGACCAATAGCCACCGATTGAGCATTGGGCAAGTTTTGTGCCAATTTTTGGGCTTCTTAAGTGGCTAAAAAATGATGTTAAATCATATATTATGGATGCACAAGTGTTGTACAAGTCCTCAAAATAATGTTTAACATTTTTATTGCTTCTTAAAAGTTTTAAAAGTTGATCTCCAACTTGTGGCATAGGAGTTATGCGTGTCTAATTATTTGTTTATGAGATAAGTATTTAATTATTGGAATTAACTGTTAATTCTAGATTTATTTATTGGTCATTTAATTGTTGAATGAATGGAGATGATCATGAGCCTTTAATATTGATTTTATTTGTTTCAAAGTTGTTGAAATGGGTTGTATTAAATGGGGCTCACATGTCTCTTGTTCTATCTTGTAAAAGTTATGAGAGTAGAATCACTGAGAGTCAGGATTTCCATTTCATGTAAATATTGCATGGAGCAAGGAGTCTAATAGAGGCATTGAGACCTTTTGAAGACCCATAAATGTATGGGATACACTCATGTAATAATTTAATTTAATCAACCCACTTAAAGTCAATCAAAGTAACACACTTATGGCATTGAGTGCATCACTTGGTTAGGCTAATGGTCATCCCACCCAAGGAGCATGCTAGGCGTATTAACTTATTTATGCTTTTCATATTCTATTAATGTATGAGATGTATCATTAGGAGGATATAGAGAACTTAAATAAAAAGATAAAAATGATGAAATATTTGCAAGCAAAATCCCTTCATTTAGAATGTCTAAGTGCTTTTAAAATATGAAGTTAAAATGGATACAAGTTAAAAGAGTTTTAATTAATCAAAATTTCCACCAATAGTATAGGCCATGATGATGCTACCAATTTTGTGTGATGGTATTCGGTCATGCGTGTCACACTTAGGTGGAAAGCTATAAACACACTTAGCATACGGTGTACCTTTGACTTGGGAACTCTTATGCATTGGCATTCTATCATGTGGGATGTCATGAGGCCATCTTAAGATAAAATTTGATTGATGGATTTGACTTAACACTTAGTAGTATAGACAGCACACGGTCACATAGGTATATATGAAAAGTGAGGCAAAATATATTAAGAGTTGCATGAGATATAATTAGCAGAAGTTGCTTACCCTTGATTGCTTGGGGATGGCAATCGATCACGGAGGTCTATTGGCAAGTAATTAGGATTTTGATTCTCACTAAGAAATTTAATTTCCTGAATTCTTCTTAGGGTGAAGAATTTGATAAAATAGTGGGAGAAAAACATACTTGAAAGGCCATGAATATGTTTTTAATATAAAACTCAATCACATGCTTATTCTTTTTTTTTCATCTCATATAGATTTTTGAAATATTCAACAATCAAATGACTAAAATTCCACTCAACGTTATTTTAGAAACCAATAAACCAACTAGGCCAAACTTCCATGATTAATTTAACCTCAAAAATCATTCTAGATTCCAAAAAGCAGATATATGTCCTATATCATGGTACTCTTAATTCCTTTGGGATTAATGTAGATCTAGAGACACGTGAAAGATTCATGAATTACGCTTAGGACACATGAATGGTACCTTGGTTAAAGTTTACAAAGAGTTGTAAACACAACAAGGTATGAAAAATTTATGTTGTCAAAAGAGACTTTTCAAGCTAGGATGAATGTGATGTCATGTGTCATTGACTACGTTTTGAAGATGATTATACTTGGAGAAGCTTTTTAACTTGAACATAGTGATGGACAATGATCTCCATGAGGATTTCATCCTCACATCCTCGCTGAGTTTTATTGTTCAAAGTATTGATCTAGATGAAGACTACCACAACGAGGCCAAACTTTTGACACTTGTTTCCTCCTTCAAGTCTATGGCCCCTAGGGGTGCTAGAAAGGGAGGTAAAAGGAAGAAATATTCTTCCTTGAAGGGAAAACAACTGTCAAAGGCATTTGAAGAGTCAAGAAGATTATAAAGGAAATAGTCGATATTATTTGTTTCTACATGGGCAAAATAGGCCATTGAAAGCTATTTGAAAATGTTACCTTGCAACCCTTAAGAAAGGTATGAACTTTATTGAAGTCCATTTTAGGATAAATTCTTCCTCATAGATATATGATATCGCATATGGTTCTTTTCTTTGTAAGTTGTTATGAAGAATAAAAAAAAGAATAGAACTAAGTAATGTGGATATGGTCCACTGCCTTTGCTAAGAAGCAAGAGTTGTGACCAAAGCCAAAGGCATACAATAAGTTAGAGAACTCTATATTTGTATTGGACCTTTGTCATAAAGTACCATACATTGTTGAGAACATCATTTCAATTCCCGTTTTAGATAGTGAAGGAATTTATCCTTTTACATCAAATGGGAGATTGAAAGCATTAATGAATGAGGTTTTTAGTTGCTGTGGTACAATTAACAAAGGATTGTACATACTGGATTCTTAACCATCACTAATGCACTTTCAATTAAGTGAGAAATTAGATATCTAAGAACATGCCATTTTATGGCATACAAAACTTGGTCATATCTCCAAAACTAGGATGAACAAGTTAGAAGCTCCCAAAGCATTAAATGTTAGTGGCATTGAGAACCTTCCTACTTGTGAATCTTGTTTGAAGGGATAAATGACCAAAGCTTTTTTTGTAGGAAAAATGGAGTGCTCCACAAAATGTTTGGATTTAATCTATATAGATATTTGTGGTCTACTAAGAGTTAGTGGAAGAAGTTGCTATTCTTACTTCACTATCTTCACCAATGATTATAGTTGGTATGGACATATGTATCTTATGAAGTACTAGCCTAAGGCCTTTGAAAAGTTCAAAAGAGTATAAAAATGAAGTAAAAAAGCAAAAATGGACTTAGTATTAAAGCCCTTTGATCGAATTGAAGGAACAATACTTAAGTATAGAATTCTTGGATTATTTAATGGAGAATGGGGATTCTTTCTCAATGGAGTCCACCCAGCACACCCCAATACAATGGAGGAGTCGAGAGGAGAAACTATACCTTGTTAGACATGGTACGTTGCATAATAAGCTTTTCCAATGTGCCTATATCCTTTTAAGGATATGTCTTAATGATGGCAACATAGTTATTAAGTGTAGTACCTTCAAAGTCAGTACTAAAAACATCATATGAGATGTGGCATGGCAAAGTACTCTCTTACCATAATCTAAAGGTTTAATGATTTCTTACCTATGTGAGATGGACAGCGGGAGATAAGTTAGATAACAGATCCATCTTGTGCAAGTTTGTGGGAAACCTAAAAGAGTCTTTGGGTTATTACTTCTATGATCCCTCAAAACAAAAGGTGTTTATTTCAAGGAATGCCACCTTTTTGAAAAAATATTTTTTATTAGATAGAAAAGGTGTTGTCATTGAACTTGGAGAAGTTTAAGATAATCAATAAATCTCACAAGTGGTAGAAATAAATAAATATCAAAGAGCCTCGCATGCAACCTTTGAGAAGGTCAGATTAGATCAAGAAGTAACCCAAAAGATTTGAATTTCTTCATAAGATGACTTAATCGAATGGAGATCCGCAGACCTATGAGGAAGCTATGTTGAATATAAATTTGGGATGTTAGCTTGAAGCTATAAGATCCCAAATGGACTCCATATATTCAAACAAAGTATAGACTTAGGTAGATTTACCAAAGGGAATAGTTATCATTGGTTGCAAGTGGATCTATAAGCGAAAGTTTAGGGTAGATAGAGAAGTGATGACTTTTAAGGCACAACTAGTGGCAAAAGGTAACACTTATAGACCTGGTATCAATTTCGAGAAAATCTTTTTATCGATTACTATGCCTAAGTCCATTCAAATTTTACTTGTTATAGCTGCATAGTATGACTATGAGATATGGCAAAATAAATATGAAAACTACTTTCCTTAATGGTGACATTCAAGAAGAAATTTATATGGAGCAACCATAAGGTTTTACATCTAAAGGGAGTGAGCAAAAGGTTTGCAAACTCTAGAGATCTATTTAGGACTCTAAATAGTGTCCCAAATTTGGAATATACTTTTTTGATGAAATAGTCAAATTATTTGGCTTTGTCAAAAAGGTGTATGAACTTTGTGTGTACAACAGGGCTAATAGGAGTAGTATATAGCTTATTGTGCTTTATATCGATGACATCCTTCTCATTAAGAATGAGGTAGGAATGTTAGAGTGCACTAAAATATGGTTATCTACGTAATTATCCATAAAGATTTTGGGAAATCATCCTATGTATTAGGAATATGTATCTATTAAGATAGGTTAGGGAGGATACTAGAGCTTTCCCAAATCTTGTACATTGAACAAGATACTAAAGAGGTTTAGTATGGAAGAATCTATATGGGGATTCTCCTTTTTGAGATATAATCTTCATCTCTCCAAGTCTAATCCCCTTAGACTGTCTGATGTTGAAAATAGTTTAGAGTGAAAGGAACTGTTTGGGGTTGATCTGACCAGAGAGGTTGAGTAATCCACTCAGTGTTCTTCTCGAGGTTTGAGATCTGCAATAATCAACGCACGATGAACTAGTTGAGGCACCCCTAGCTAAGCCACTCTGACGCTCTAGTCAATTTTGGTTGAGATAAAGTAATTAAACAGAATATAGAAAGCTTATGGTGTATTTGGCATTACCTTAAGCGTGGTTGAATATAAGGTATTTATAACCTTCTCCAAGCATAATTTGTCCATAGTGCCCCTATCAGGTGTAGTGGGTTTTGATCCTTGCTGGGGGAGGGGGTAAATAATCATTCCAAATCTTGATACTATTCCAGATGGTGCAATCTCCTATTTTCTAGGGTGAATAGTACTTTGGTAGGCGCCTCTCTGCCAAAGGTGGTGACAGGGTTGGTGGAAAAGTTTGTGGCAGCGACTGTACCGACAGTCAAGTGTTATTAATGTAGAGGCATAATGTCTGACATAATAATAAATGTGGCCTGGATATGAGTCAGCATCGAAGAAAAAGACTTGAGGTTGACAACGATCAATCAAATCTATCTGGTCGACCCTTTAAGTAATCGACCTGGTACATAGCGAAAAAGGCTAGAATAAGTAATATGTCCCGTTGATCCCAATCAATAATAGCTTACTCGAACAAATAGTTATTGTTAAATGGGTTAGCTCCAAAATTGATGTTGGGCTCAGTGGGCCTGTTGGGCTGAATGGAACTAACATTGGGTTTGCTTAGTGGGCCTGTTAGACTATCCCATATCACGAGTCTACCTAACTCATGATCCTGATCGAGTTTATCGATGAGAAAGAATAGGGAGTTAATAAGCAGTTATGGTGGTTAGCCATATTCGATCGGAGTTTTTGAATCCTTGACCAGGGTTTGTGAATTGTCAACCAGGGTTTAAGGTGGTTTTGCTGCATTTAATGTGTCGGTTACTTTGCAGAATATGAAGGTACGGAGGCAATGAGTAATCATAACTGATGCTTGGGTTCCCACACATATACCCCTATAAATAATGAGGAGACATGCATCTAATTACACTTTTGCTAAATCTATATCTGGTCGAATCCCTGCCTTTGAAGTTCTCCAACTTTGTACTATTAAAGCCTACCCAATATCTACTATAAGTTACTATGCTATTTGTTTCTTTTGTTCTTCTTTTCTTCTAAGACAGAATGTCTACAAGCTCCGATAGTGAGGACACTAGGTCTAAGAACGTGGCCTATTAGGGGGGCTGAGGGTGAGAGTGCCTTTGAAACATCCCATGATAGCGATCTAAGTATTTCTTCTAGTAATAGCTCAAGTGCAAGCAGTTCTAGTAGCTCGAGCAGCGAGAGGGCAGTTTTTGAGGGTGAGGTGGGGCCACTCGAAGTTCCTATAACCTGGGGTCGATTATTTATCCCAAATCATTATATGAAGATAACATCCAAAATAACCCTTGTCGATCTGTTAAGAATTAGGGCAATATACTATATCCCCAAGGAGTATGAGTTGTTGGTTCCAAGGTCTCAGGGTCGAATGCATCGATCTCCATGAGGGTGCATCACTATGTTTGAGGAAGGGTTGAAGTGTGGTCATAGGTTTCCCTTTGCTCAAGTGAAAGTCGACCTCCTCATAGGCCTAGAAGTATGCATAACCCAACTATTGCCAAACTATTTTGCCACTTTGTACAGTTTTGCTGTACTGATGCACTTATATAATCAACCAGCCTTTTTTGCCAACTTCTCAAATCTATTTCATTTACCTATGTCACAAAAGTTAGGTAGTACTAAGGAATCTGGTTTCTACTACTTGATCGCTCAACCCGACAAAAAATTCTTGGTATCCCCTGCTTCGTCATATGGCTAAGAATGGAAAAAATACTTTTTCTATTCGAGGGCCAAGGGTTCTTACCGTTTCTCAGGGTTGGTAGAGGGGGCTTATAGAGATGCCTAAGAACCAAACACCTAGCTAGCCCAACACATTCATCAGAGACTTAGTTGGATTTGGGCATATAAAGGCCACGGTCCTGACTGAGGAAAGGTATTTGATCCTAGCTGGCTTGTTACCGGCCCAACTCGACCTACTTGAGGGCGATCAGTTAGGTAGTGGTTCTCGTCGATAGTTGTAATTGTAGTTACTCTTATTTTTTGCTCGACTCTGATGTTTACTTATATTATCTATGCCTGTAGATCAAGAAGAAGTAATGGCGTAGAGCAGACTTGAATCCCATGTTCAAGTTTTGAGAAATGCAGAGCACCATTGAGCAGCCGCTGCGTGACAAGAGGGAGCACTAGTGGAACCATCGGGTTTGACTCGATTGATGTTAGCCCCAATGCCTGATCAGGTCGAACAAGGGATAAAATCTCAGTTTTCTCGTTGGGATGATCCTATCCCAAGTAGCCCTACAGGTTGAGGCAAAAGATTGATGGTCAATGAAGAGGGCCTAGGACCGAAAAAAATTACCGCAGGCAAAGAAAAATAGAAAATGGATTCAGGCTATGACCTGTTTGGGAAATCAGGCAATGGGGCCTTATTCTAAATCCCATAGTTTCCTACTTCTTGATTCACTACTAATCCAGCCAAAGAGGTAACTTCCATAATCTAGGAGGGGATGACTGGCGGTAATACTCTGAAATGGCTCTCATCGGGGTTGTTCATATCTGACCAATAAGGACTGATGAACCTCAGCCAGGCTAGGGTCATCTGAGCATTGTCCTACCATTGCAACATGGTAAGGATAAGGTCGATAATTTTTAGTCAAATTTCCATTTCACGATTGTATTGTAGAGTAACGTCATTTGGTGTTCTAGGTGGGACAACTGGGCTATAACATCTTTCATCAATTAGAGCTAGCGTTGGAGAAAAGGGATGAGTTATGAGGAGGAAAGGACATGGAAACCCTCAAGGTGCAGCTCAAGTCCTCGCAACTGCAGGTTGAGCAGTTGAATAAAAAAGTGGTTGAACTGTAGTAGCAACTCGACTCCAAGGATCACTAACTGGTCCAGGCAGTCGAGGAGCGGAGCCACATAGATAACATAATAAAGAAGGCCCAGCTGGATTTACAAGTGAGTTACACTTTTACTTGGGCTGTAGGCTATGCAGAGGTGACCAATGAGACGAGGAAGGCATTCGACTGCCATGTCCCTAGGATGTGCCGCAAAGTGGTGGAACAGTTCATCGTTAGTGCTACTTTTTAGAATGCGAGCGTGGTCATATCCATAGATGATGCTCGAAAAACCTTTCATAAATTTGTAAAGTAGCTCGAGCATCTGGGATATGCTTTCCACCCTAAAGATAAGAGTAGTATAAGCCTAGCACTGAACGAGAAGTTGAAAGTGTATCCTGACCCTAGAGCGGGTGAATTTGAGTAGGCCCCAAGGATAAAAGCTGGAATTGCTGTGGTCGATGAGCCATTAACTGAGGCCTAAAAAAAAAGGTTAATGTCGACACTAGACTAGATTAGTTTGTCGAGGAGTTTTCCTTCACCGAGGACTTGTGGCTCAACTAAAGAAAGAAGAGGTTGATGTGGCATAGTACGTGTTGTGCTTGACCAACTTTGTGAGTGATATCACTAGGCCATCCAACCTTCCTCAAGTGGTCTCCCAACTCGCATGCGCAATGCCTGATCCAGACTCTAAATGGCCTGAGTAGGTAGAGACTAGCCAGAACTAATCCAGTGTCTATGTTGTCTTCCTTCTTTTATGTTGTTGTTGTTTGTTGTTTTTTTTTTTTGTAATGACAGTCAATCTCTTGATGAATAAATACTACTTTTTGTTTTCTTTTATCTTGTTAAAGATAGCAATTAACTGTTTTCACATTCGATTAAGTTGTTGTAACAATATGGAGAGTAACTGATGAATGACCTAGCTTTCGTCCTCATAGTTGAGAAAATTTAAAGATTGTTGTCGATTGAGTCGACTTGTTATCCATTGCACGACCATTCAACTGCATCTCTGATTTTTAACACCTATTGATCGACTACTACTGGATCTCCAACTTTGGGGTCGACAGGATTGACATGGGTTGATTAATTTTGATGCTAAGGCTAAGTTGTTGCTTCGTTGACTGCAAAGGTCAACTCCAGGCATAGAAGTATGAAACTAAAGTGGTAGCACGGTGTTGCTTATTTGTTGATTACGGGGTTGACTTGAGTGGCAGCTTGAGCTGCTTGTTCGTTGACAACGGGGTCAACATGAGTAGTGGCGGCAGAGAGCTGCTTGAGTGGCAGCACAAACTGCTTATGTGTTGACTATGGGGTCAACATAAGTGGTGGCGGCATGAAGCTACTTGAGTGATAGTGCGAACTGCTTATATGTCGACTACGGGGTCGACATGAGTAGTGGTAGCAGGGAGCCGCTTGAGTGGCAGCGCGAATTACTTATATGTTAACTACAGGATCAACATAAGTAGTAGCGGCATGGAGCCACTTGAGTGGCAACACAAGCTACTTATTTGTCGATGATGGGGTTGGCTTGTTATAAGAGTGACTCTGAATTATACCCGTACTTCTAAAATTTTATTCAAACTGACAGCTTTCAACAAGTAAATACAGCATGATTTCAAATGTAAAATTTCCTAAGATTGATTACATTCCATGGGTGAGGGAGTTTTTCTCCTTGCATATTGCTAGTCTATAAGTATTGTGTTTCGATACTTCAACAACCATGTACAGTCTATCCTATTTGGGGTCGAGCTTACTAATATTTTTGGAGACTTCAATTTTTTTTAGGATAAAATCTCCAACCTTAAAACGGTGCAACTTGACTCCTTTGTTGTAGTTCTCAGCTATCTTTGACCTATAATGCTGTATGGTGTTATAAGCTTCTTGCTGATGTTCATCAATAGTCTCGAGGTCAAGATTCCTCTTTGAGTAATCCACTCAGTATTCTTCTCGAGGTCTAAGATCTGCAATAATCAACACACATTAAACTAGTCGAGGTGCCTCTGATTAAGCCACTCCAACGCTTAAGTCAGTTCTGGTCGAGATGAGGTAATCGAACAGAATATAGAAAGTTTATGATGTATTTGGCATTATCTTGAGCGTGGTTGAATATGAGGTATTTATAGCCTTTTCCAAACATGATTTGTCCATAGTGCTCCTATCAGGTGTAGTGGGCTTTAATCCTTATCGGGGAGTAAATGGTTATTCCAGATCTCAGTACTCTTCTAGATGGTGCAATCTCCCATTTTCTAGGGTGAATAGTTCCTCTGGTAGGCGTCTTCTGCCAAAGATGGTGACAGGATTAGTGGTAGAGTTGGTGGCAGCGACTGTACCAGCAGTCACATGTCATTAATGTGGAGCTATGATGTCTGACAAAATAATAAATGCGGCCTGGATTTGAGTCAGCATTAGAGAAAAAGACTGGAGGTTGACAACGATCGATCGAATCTATCTAGTCAACCCTTTAAGTAATCGACCTAGTGCATGGCCGAAAAGGCTAGAATAGGTGACGCATCCCATCGATCCCAATCGACAATAGCTTACTTGATCAAATAGTTGTTGTCAAATGGATTAGCTCTAAAACTGATGTTGGGCTTAGTGGGCCTGCTGGCTTGAATGAAACTGACATTGGGCTTGTTTAGTAGGCCTGTTAGACTATCCTATATCACTGTGGATGAGAGACATAAAATGTTCCATGTATCTTATGCTTCCACTACATGGAGCATAATTGTATGTCGTTTAATGTACAAGACTGGATGTGGTACATTCACTAAGTGTTACAAGTAGGCTCCAATTCAATCCTGGTGAATGTCACTAGAAGGCCACTAAAATAATTATTGAGAAAGACTAAAGACGTGTTTTAGGTATATAGCAATGGTGAATCGAAACTTGCAGAGTTTTTAAATTTTAGTTTCCAATTCAATGTGGATAACTTAAAATCCACATTTAAATACATATTTTGCCTTAATGGTGACATGATGTGTTGGAAGAGTTCCAACAAAAGACAATGACCTAGATAACCACTAAGATGAAATATCTTATAGTTTTGGAAACTATAGAGGAAGGTGTTTGGATAAAAACTTCATCTAAGGGTTGGATGTAGTGCCTAGTGTGCATGAGCCTATGATTGTCTTTAGAAGATAATTTAGGACTTGAGCCAAGATCTCATCAGTGATACAAACACATTAAATGCATTATCATTTTATTTATGATATCAATTGATAGAGGTGACAACTGAGTGGATAAAAGTTACATCCGAAGAAAATATAGTAGAACAACTGTCAAAACCCCTAAAAGTTAAAGGTCTTTGGAGGACATCTTATGATGATGGGTCTCAAGGCCATAGAGCATTGGCTTTAGGGAACATGGGAGATTGTTGGAATAGTTCCCTATAAGCCAATAAGATTGACCTTGTAAACTATTTCTTTATATATATATATAATTTTGATTGAATAATATTCTTAATACGACTATCTTTATCTTATGCATAGTTTCACTTCACTGGCATTTAGATGAAACCCTTAAATCACCTAATACTATGGGACTTGGTTTGGTGGCCATGGAATAAGTCTCACACAGTTATGATCTTAAATCTTTTAAGTCGTAGGATCTTATGAGATAGGGTATCTAAGATCTGGATTGACCTACACTAATAATGCATAAATCCAAAGGTTAGAAATTGCTCCATTCTATGAGCAATTATATGAGATACGTGTACATATTAGTGGGTACTTATTAGAGAATAAAGTATTGAATTCCCACCGAAGAATCCACTAGAAAGCCATAGTGGTAAGTTGGTAATGGCTAGTTCTCCTACTTACGCTAGTACATATTACTAGTCCTATGAATTAAGGATCCATGGTAACCTTATGTCCAGTCCTTATGCCTTGACTTTTCCTTGACCACTTAGTGAGTCATTCAGGTTAAGATTAGGTATGAGCTACTTGGTATGAAGGTTTGTGAGATCCAAGATGGAATCTAACTCCTTCTTGTTGTGAAGGGCGAATACATCTCCTATGTGTCCTATGATAGTTGATTACCAAAATTCCAAAGGTAAGGTCACACAACAGGTATAGAACATTAAGAATAGAGACATAGTATCAAGTCTATTAGGGAGCCGACAAATATCTTGCCCTAGGCCTCTTTTGGGAGATAGGAGACGGAAAGACTGTATTTGCATGGCACACATATAGCAATGATAGTTCTCCAAAATATTCATTTCGGTCAATTAGTTGGGCTTTATAGGCTTGAGGTTGGCATCGACTATGGAGATTAGGTACTTTTCAATTAATAAGATTAATTGAATTAAGTCGACTAGTTTAAAAGGTGTTTTAAACTTGAATGAATATAAGATATTCAAAAGTCACCATAAGTTGTGAGCCCATATCCAATGAATGATAAAACCTATTAGGTCACACACAAAATCCAACTAGCTTCCTAGTTAATGGAGAGAATTTTCTAAGGTATTAGAAAATGACGTCTCATATTGGACTGATTTTTGGTGCCAAGTTTGAGGGTCAATTTTGGCTTGATTAACTTAAGTGTTAAATTAATCAACTAATTTAAGAATTAAATAGATCAGTAATTAAGGAGTTACTTATTTAATGCCAACATGACCATTAATTGGTCAAGTTAACTTAAATAGTTAAGTTAATAAATTTAGTTTAAGGGGTTAAGCTAGTTTGACTTAAAAAGTTATGTCAAAGGATAATTAATTAAATTAAAGAGTTTAATCTAATTAATTAGGAAGAATGAATTTTGAAAGGAAGACTCAAATGAGATTTGAAATAATATTTTAATTAATTTGAAATGAGATTCCAAATATAATTAAGATGCATATGAAATTCAAATGAGATTTGGATTCAAATTTGCCTACTTGGCTACCCCATTTGGCTGCCCCCCATGCAATGTATGATGCCAACTTAGCATCATACATTTTCAGCATCTATATATAGATGTATAGAGAGGAGGTCGTGCATATCACACTTAGATTCTTCTTTTCCCTCCAAAATCATTTGCAAGCTAGCATTCATGTGTTGAAAGCTAAGCTTCCTTCTTCTTCTTCCTACCCAAATTTGTCCTCCACCATTATCACATCTCACGTTTTACTCTAGCTCATAGACTAGCACTATGTTCTTTTATGTTTTGGACATTTTGTAGAAATGTTTTTGGGAGAATGGGTTTTTGGGAGAAAATTTGAAAAATGTGCCAATATTTCTTTTTGTTTTGGAAAAATATGGAAAATGATTTGAGAATGAATTATTTATTTCTTTATATTTTGGAAAGAGACAAACTTTACTGTAGATGTTAAATCAGTTGCTTTTTTATTGAGTTTGTAATGTGAAATAATTTTTTTATGTACATATATATATGTATATGTATAGTTGGATGACGTGTGTGTATGTATGTATGTATGTATATTTGTAATGATTGAAATATGAGTTTAGTTAATTTAATTGATTGTTTATTTTGAAATTTATATTTTTATAAATTTAACATTAGTAAATGATGTATTATTTGAAATAAAATATATATTAATAAATTTAATTATTCACGAAATCATAATTATAAAAAAATTAGCTTATATCATAATTGTTAATATCGACTTATAAAAAAATTTAATTATTATACATTAATTATAAACTAATAGTTGTTTATTAATTAAACTATAATTATTTAACTATTTATTAATTACAATTTATGTATAAATAAAACTTAGTTATTTATTTAAATAAAATAAATTTTTAATAATTTATATATAAAACTTAATAACAATTCATTAAATTAAAAAATAAATAATATTATATTATATGAAATTACATCATCTTAAATTATTTATTAAATAAATAAACATAATATTTAATTATACATAAACTATGAAACATAATTAATATTTAAATAACAAGTTGCTTAAATAAATTAATTTAATAAGTTATTTAATTACTTTAACTTATTATTTAATTAATACAATATTTAGTAAATATATATTTAAGAATAATCAAATAGTTTTACATAAATTTAATTAATTCTCTCAACAATTACTTTAAGCATATCAATATTAATTTATTAAACTTAATAGATTATTAAATAAATATCACCCTATAATCAAATTTTTTTATTATAATTTTAAATAAATGTGAATATTAATATTTAATGAACAATATTTAGAGGATAAATTTATTTATTAAATCAATTTAATACATCTTAAGTTATTTATTAAATGAACAACTGTTATATTTCATTAATATATTAAATATTAAATATAACTAATACATTATTTAAATAATAAGTAAAATGAATTATTAAGTAACAACATAAATAATATTTAAATTTAATTCATATTTTGATAATTAGTTTAATTAAATTTGTAAACATAAATTTTAGAATTTTTTAACTAGTAAAATTTTAATATTTTCACATATGTAAATACACACACATATCTATATATATGGATGAGTGAAATGAAAGAATGATAAATGAAAGAGTGATGTGATGGTAGAGTGAGAATATAAGGGACTAGGTGTGGTTTTCAAGATGTAGGTTTTTTGGGTGAATTGGGAGGGGCTTTTAGAGATAAAATTTGAGTATTTTTGGAGAAAATTTGGAGAATGTGCCTTTATTCTAAAATTTTTCTAGGGGTTGAAATTTTTTTTGGGAAAACATAGAAGAACATATCATAGAGATTTAGAAAGATCTCATTGTTGTGTGGATCATTACAATAGAGGCAAGACATTGGGCTTGCCTTTTTATGGAGATCCACTTACATAGACTTCAACTTGGAGATATTCTCCAAGGAGTTCCAGATGGCCAATCAATCTAAAATTTTAACTAGAAGTTCAAAAGGATGTTGGAAAGTTCCATATATTTTTTCAAAATGTTTGGAGAAGATTTGATAGGGAGATTGTTGCAATCTTCTCGCTGTGCCAATAGTAAGCGGTTTTTGGAACCAGTGAAATATTCATTTGCTACTCTTTGGATTTTGCTCTTCAAGATAATTCTTTCCCTAAATCTAAATCTTATGAATGATTAGGTCCTTCTTATGCTTGTAGACATTAGTTAATTTCATGTTTTGAAGTTTTGATATTAGATCCTAGTGCTTTATTGGCCTTTAATAGGATTGGCCTTGTAAAGTTATTTCCCTATAAAACAATCTTGATTGAATAATATTTTCAACATAGCCATCTTCATCTTATGCTTATATTTACTTCACTAGCATTTGGATAAAGCTCATAGATCACACAAAGCTACAAGACTTGGTTCAATGACTATGGAATAAGTCTTACACAGTCATGATCTTAAATATTCCAAGTCTAGGATCTCATGAGACAGAACATCTAAGATTTGGATAGACTTGCATTGGCAATGCATAAATCTAAGAGTCAGATATTTCTCTATTCCATAAGCAACCATTTGACATACGTGTGCATGTTAGTGGGTGCTTGTTAGAGAACAAGGCACTGAAGACCTACTCGAAGAATCTGATAGATAGCCATAGTGGCATGTTAATTATCTCACTTATGCTACTGCATATTATTAGTCCTTTAACCTGAGAATCCATGGTAATCTTGTGTCCGATCCTCATGTTTTAACTCTTCTTTGGTCACTTAGTGGGTTGTTCAGGTTGAGATTGAGTATGAACTACTTGGCATACAGATTTGTGAGATCTAAAATGGAATCTAACTCTTTGTCTTTGTAAAGGGTGAGTATATTTTCCATGTATTCTATAATGATTGATTTCAAGAAATCCTTGCGCAAGGTGGTGTGACAATTTGGGAATAGAGTTTTTCAAAGATGAGGTCACACATTGGAATTGAATATTAAGAGTAGACAAATAGTATCGAGGCTATTAGGGAGCTTACAAAAATCTTGTCGTAGGCCTTTTTTGGGAGATATGAGATGAAAGGACCGCATTTGCATGGTAAGCATAGAGCTATAATGGTTCTCAAAACATTCATTTCAGACAATTAGTTGGGCTCCATGGGCTTCAGGTTGGACATTGACCATAGAGATTAGGTACTCTTTAATTAATGAGATTGATTAAATTGAGTCGATTTGTTTAAAAGTGTTTTAAACTAAAATGAATATAAGATATTCAAAAGTCCTAAGGAGTTGTGAGTTCATGTCTAATGAATGGTAGAACTTATTGGGTCACACAAAAGATGTAATTAGCTTCCTAATTGATGGAAGAATTTTTCTAAGTGTTAGAATATTCTTTCCTAATGGAT
Source organism: Jacaranda copaia (assembly GCA_014898725.1). NCBI lineage: Eukaryota > Viridiplantae > Streptophyta > Magnoliopsida > Lamiales > Bignoniaceae > Jacaranda > Jacaranda copaia. The sequence continues at coordinate 59,181 of JACGDI010005658.1, forward strand.
CGACTTTGAGGTGATCAATTTGAAAATCAATTTTGGCTTGATTAATTTAAGTATTAAATTAATTAATTAATTTAAAGATTTAAATTAGACTAATAATTAAGGATTTAATTATTTAGTGCTAAATAATCATCAATTGGTCAAGTTCATTTAAAGAGTTAAGTTAACAAAATTGAGCTTAAGAGTTAAGCTTGTTTGACTTAAAAATTAAGCTAAAGTTTAATTAATCAAATTAAAGTGTTTAATTTAATTAATGGTAAGAATACCTTCGGGTGGGAAAATTCAAATAAAAGGTTCTTTTGAATTAGCATCTTAAATAATTTGAAATTAAATTTCAAATGTAATTGAAATGCACTTGAAATTCAAATTGGACTTGAATTTGAATTTGCCAACTTGGCATCACACCATCCTCCATGTATATATAGATATAGAGGGTGGTTGGATCAGCCAATGCAAATTAGTGTGAAGAATTAGATTCTTTCCACAATTCCTTACAAAACTCCTTATATGCATTGCATCATGTGTTGAAACTTTGCTTTCATGCTGCTTCCTCTTCCTCAAATTGGCCTCTACTATTGCATTTTTCCTCTTTTATTTCAGCATACATAGAGGAGAAATTGGAAGTTCAATTAGTGTGTGGATCATCACAATAGAAGCAAAATATTTGGTTTGCTAGTTTTGAAGATCCATTAAAGTAGAGCATTGATTTGGCGGATTATTTTCAGTAGATCCAGAAGGTTTTTCAATCCAATTTTTTTATGAAGTTTCCTACAAGGTGTTAAGAGGTTATGGAAAATTTTGAGTGATTTTTGGAGTTTAGATGAGAAAAAAGTCACACACTTCTTACTGCACTCTTTTGGATTGATGAAGAGTTCACCATTTTCTCCTTGTAAATTAGCCATTCAAGGTAACACTCTATCTAAATTTGAATTCTAGGTATGATTAGATCGTTGTTTGCTTGTAAACACTAGTTTATTTGAGCTTTTGAAGTTTCATAATTGGATCCTATTGCCTTACTTGCCATCACAAGAATGTGATGATTCTCTCTTTGGGTCCTCTAGCCGAGCTAATGAATTTAGATAGCACATCTACTCTCTGATTTTGCAACCTTAGGAATTGACTAAATGTGAACTTTTTAATTGCTATTGTAGTGCTTTTAACCTTTACTAGGTATCTAGTTATTAATTTTCTTTAGCCTAAAAGTTGTCGTCGAACTATTAGACAACTAATTGGGAATCCATGATGATAGCAAGGTACTCCACTCCCCTATCTATGGCCATTTTCATGTCATCATTGAATGATTCATATTCAGCCTTAATGTTAGTCACTGAGAAGTTGAATTTGATAGTAAAGTCATATTCCTCTACTTGAGAGGAGTGCAAAGAGATTCTTGCACATCCTCTGGATAAAGTTAAGGATCCATCTACATGTAAAGACTATAAATATAGAAAATAGTTTAGGATGTAGCAAAGTGGTGAGCGGAGTCCTGCAACTAGGGAAAATACATTAGACTAGCTGAGTGTGCCTTCAACTATAGCTCTCCAATACTTAAGTTAACAATAATTCAATTGGAAGGCAAATGAATAGAGTGAGGACATTGGAAGGGTGTAAAATCATACCTTTGAATCTAAATAAGGGTATTTATAGTGTCTACTATCTAAGTGAGGCAGAGGGGTTGAAAATGACCATATTTTCCTTACTACATAATGAAGTTCTCTTTCTCCATAGGGGCTTCAGAAGTTATTTTAGGGTCGGCTAGCCACCATGCTTTTGACCGAATGGTAATAAGGGATGCCCTTGCCATAATTAATGTGGAGGTGACCAGTGAACAAAATCATTAATGTGGATAGGATAGTGGTTTGCTGGCATTAATTACAGAAGTGACTAGTGGCAAGTGCCACAAATAATGCAGTCATGACCTGGAGATATCTTAGTTTGTTTCGCTAGTCGACCGTGTATAGTCAAGGAATTTTGATCGTGGGGTCGCATGTTGATGCCAGACCTGGTCTCGAGTCAACTAGCTCTACTTGAGGTCAAAAGCTCGATAAAGCTTTGCTGGGGTTTTATAGTTGAACCTATGCGAAAAGTTGGGCTTGGCCATAGATATTAGGCTAATGGACTGAGAACATTGGGCTTGTTGGCTTCACCAACAAATATTTATATGTATGTATATATGAGTTTATTGATTCATATAAAATAATACAATTAATTATAGAGTTATCATGATATATTGAGGCAAATTAGGTCTTAAAACACAAAAAATTGAGTGCTATAAACATGGTTCAAAAAATTTAATAGGGTACTAAATATAATGGCAAATATAATATATATATTGTTATAGGGTGATATAATATAGAATTTTGTTGTTTCATTCACATTTGGTCATGGAAACATGAATTTCTAGTCTTGGGATGAATAAAATAATGCGCCATAACTTTGAAAGAGCATTCAAGTGAGTGGAGCTATCAAATTCAATATTGTTGTTTTATACTACAGTTAATGGGAATATGAATTATTGGGTGTAATAGTTTGTTTTCAAACATTGATATAAATGAAACCTTCAATCATGTAAAAAAATATAATTAACTATTATAAGTTGTATCTAAGTTTTTTTATAAAGCACATTCAAATATACTAGGCATAAAAATAACATTACATCAAGTACACAAAAGCATAGTACTAAATATTCTACAGAGTACATTTTATTAAAATGGGGTACTAATTATGATACCTTTTATTGCATAAGATTTTATTATTTTATTCTCCTTTGAACATGATAAGATAAATTCTTCTTATGTGTCATAGCTTTAAGAGAACGTTTAAGTGAATAAGATTCATCACATTCACTATTGCTTTACGCTTTAATTGGAATATGACTTCTTAGGTATAAATAGTTTGTTTTCAAATATTTACATAAATGAGTCTCTTAAGTAATCCAAAATAAATTCTTTATCTATTATACATTGCATTAAAATTGTTTTATACAATATATTAAGACAAATTAGGCCTTAAAATATATGCAACATTGAGTGCACATGTAAGCATGGAACTAAATATCTATAGAGTAATATTAAAGATTCTGTATTATAGTATTTTTCTGTAATGGAACACTAAACGTAAAAACATATAGTATTTTATTTTTACATGATGAAATAATATAGAATTTCATTATTTTGTTCTTATTTGACCATAATGATATGAATTTTTAGTTTATTAATGAATAAAATTAAGCACCTTTACGATTTAAGTGAATGAGAGTTACATTCAATGTTCTTTACTCTAATGTTAATGGACATATGACTTATTTGGTGTAAGTTGTTTGTTTTCAAATATCCATACCCAAGTCTCTTGAATAATATAAACCAACATAACTAATAATGTTAGATGTAATAAAGTTGTTTGCTGAGGCAAGTTATGCTTTAAAACAAAAGGAGCTTCAAATATTGTACTAAAGATTCCATGATATAGCACTAAATGTTCTATTGTGTAATATTTTTAGTTCAATAGGCTACTAAATATAAAGCATATGGAATTTTTGTTGTATGATAAACTAATATAACATTCATTTTATTCTCATTTGACTATATCTATATTACTAATAAAGATCCTATCCTTTTTGTGTGTGTGTGTGTTTGAATGACTTGATCTAAAACACACTACAAGAGTACGGAGCTTCAGAGATGGAAAAATTCATCTCCATATTCCAATTTTTTGTCTCAAACTAAACTTTGAGATAAAAATTTCCGTCTCAAAATATGTTGGTGATGCCACCGTGGCTAATCCACAAGACTGAAAAAATCCCTTTGGTAAATTCTAAGACAAGTTTGTTTCCACCTCAATTTCTGTCTTAAATAATAACTAATTATCTTCAATTTGGAAAATGTATTTTCTTTAATTCTATCTCAAATTTTCTTAAATTCCATCAACATTATCGTTTGGTAAATTGGTCTTAGAATTTGTCTTTAATTTATCTCAAATTTGTCTCTAAAATTAATAAATTGATATTTAAACTATCCATTATTTGTTACAAAATTGTCTTCAATTTTGTCTCTAAATTCATTTATGAACCGTCTTTGGTCAATATAAAAATTGTCTTTAATTCTATCTATAATTTATCTCTAATAATCATATTTAATGGTTATTTTCATTCAAATTTATGGATATTTTTTGGGTTGATTCAACAGCTCTAATCAAGTTCTAAACTAATTCACTTAATCTACTTTTCTCACTTCAAACAAACAATGAAAATGGCAGTAGTGGTTAAGATTTTCCTTTTCTAGATTCAACTACATCCAACATTACCGTATGGTTTGGAAATGGAAAGCCAACATGCCATGTTTTTTATTAAAATTGAAAGGCAAATAAAATTACATATGGTTTTGCTAAGATGATCTATTCAAACTAATTCATCATTGAATGTAGTAAAACAAAATTGCCAGGCACAAAAAGAGCAACTACCTAAGAACATAAATGGGATGCCTAGTTTCCAGCCAAGAATTGGAGGCAAATTGGAAAGTAAGAAAGGATTCGACTTGGCTAACAGGCATGTACTTCATCAACTTGATGAATACAAATTGCTAAAAATCTGAAAGTATCATATTCATTATTGACTTGTTAATAAAATCTCTCTTTCTACCAACTAGAATATTTCCTCCAACCGATGAGTAAACTTCCCAATGATATTCTTTGTTATTTTGGGCTCAAACTTGGTGCTTATCAGACACATGATCCCAACATAAACATCACACTTGCAAGAATTATAGGTGAATGAGGATTGCTCAATATGGCATCTAAATTGGACCTGTATGAGCAAGAATGAGATATAATTATTTCTTACACATGGAGATCCCTTCTGTTGTAATGGAGGAAACTAAACTTACTTGGAAGCGATCACTAAATGGAACGCCGTGGAGAGCCATAATCTCATTTACAACATATCCACCGTCATTTGGTAAGGGGATTTTTGTTTTGTCTAGATGACTTCGCCTCCAAAGATTGAGATGCGACTGCTAAACTTGTGTCGTACACATCTTTCTTGTACATCTGAGGTCACATGTTCCTATGTAGTTTTTACATAGTTAAGACAACTAGACTTACTCATCACTCTGTGTTCCAATTCTCCTCCATCGAACATCTTCATCAATGGTTTGCATGTGGAATCAACCCAGAAAATGGCAAGGTAAAACTATCCATCCTCACAAAATACGACATAAATATGACATCATTGCATCTCTTTCAAACAAGCAAAATATCAATAATAAGCAACTGCAATTTGACCCAAATTAAGTCTCTTCAATAAATCACATGTTAAGTAATTTGCAGTAGGATATACCAACATGCAAATAAATATGCAAATAAGATTATCAAGAATTAGAATAGATAATCACAATTGAGGTAGAACGTGCATTTTATCAATATGAAATTCAAATCAATCATACGATATCAGATTTAATACACATTAACATGCATCGTCATAATTAAACATACAGCATATGTGTTCAAAAATATACGTCTATTCAAGGCAAATCAGAATTTAAGTAATTATTTAATTAGATTCCATTCCAAAAAAAGCCAAAATTCATTTATCAACTGAGGTAATAAAATAATAAAATATGTTGTCAGTTTTACCTAATGTAAATACCAAAATTAAAAATAAACTTATCTTAAGGATTCTGTATCGTAACAGAATCAATTGGACAACCAAATTATAGAGAAATTTTGTTTAGCTTGAAAAAATGAGTGCCCTGACTCACCAGTACAACGGGTACAGTGTAGCTCCTTCCAGAATGAGATGGTCCAGAACGATCAGGTGCACTCCATCTCATTCATCTCGATTAGTACTCAGTCGTCAAAATCAGAACCAGATAGCCAAAACCACCAGAATATAAGACCTCTCGTGTATGGGTATGTGTATATTCAATATATAAGAATGCAGAAAGGCTTAAATATGAGAAGAGGGAAAACTTAAGGTAGAAAAAACACTACGTTTGTGGTGTTTGGTGTATGTCCAAGTCTGCCTAAGGAAATCTATTTATAGAGAAGGATTAGAGCTAGCTGTGGGAGATGGGCCAATTGCCAGGCCTAATATTTGCTAGGGTTTGGTGACTGATTAGAGTTTTAACCAAAAGAAAAACCCTAATTCTTATCAGTTTTATCCCTAAGTATTTGGCAAGATCTTCAACGGATATGACTTATGATTCGACCAATCCTATTATCCGATAAGCCTAGATAACTCGATCAATCCCTTATCTGATCAGCCTAGTCAGGTTTAAAATTCAATCTTTTAAATTGAATTTATCCTAAAAAGATAAAATTGAGACTGAGACATTCGCCTTAATGCCCGCAACGCGAGACCCAAAGCTGGAGCTGGGTAGGGCTGCGACGGCGGCGCGCGTGTGGTCCACTCATATAAACCCCTTAAAGAATACCTTATCAAGTATTTTTACTTGAGTTCAATATAAACTAGTCCACACTAGTTTATAAAACCAATGTGGGACAGATAAAGAGTTAGAATAACCCTTCAACTCCTTCACTTGATTTTATAAAGTCCAAGTAAGTCTCCACTTTCTCAAGCATTCCATATAGGACAACTCAACAAGAAACACTTAACCAATTTCCTTCCTCTATTGCACCACCACAATTAATCTTTGGATTCCAATCATAATTGGCATTCATCCAAAGTTAATTAATAATTAATTATGCTAATTGTGCCAATTTCAACATCACAAACCCCATTAACTTTTCAAACATAATTTTCAGGGAGAAGTCATTTCCTTGTGATGTATTTATCTAATGTGAAGCCATTACAATGTGTCTATATCTATGGCATGTCTACTGGAACAATTTTGGGAGGCTTATAAGATTTTCTAATTAAGTAGTCTTCAGAACGATGATATGCATAAAATTAAAAATAAAAACCAATGGTCAATACATAATAAGCTCTTTATTTCACCATGGGAAAGATGTGATTCTTGGAAGTAAACAACACTTAAAATCATGGAATAGTATTCCACAAGCTAATAAGATTAGCATGTAAACTATTTCGCTTGTGATACAATCTGGATTGAATAATATTCATCCAAATGGCTGTCTTCATCTTATGCTTATATTACTTCATTGGTATATGGTTGAAGCCTTTAAATCACACAATATTATGGAACTTGATCACACACTAAGTGGTGATCATGGAATTAGTCTTATACGGTTGTGATTTTAAATATCTAAGTCATAGAATCTTATGAGATATGTATCTAACATTTGAATAGACTTGTACTAATGATACATAATCCAAGGGTTGGATGTTGCTCTATTCCATGAGCAAATTGTATGTAATATGGTGCATGTTAGTAGGTGTTTGTTAGAAAACAAGGCATTGGAGACCCATCCAAAGAATTCACTAGATAATCGTAATGGCAAGTCAGCAGCGGCTAGTTCTCTAGCTTACACTAGTGCATATAATTAACCCTTTGACCAAAGAATCCATTGTAACCTTGTGTTTATGTCCTCATGTTTTGACTTTACTTTTGGCCACTTAGTAGGCGTTCTGGTGGTAATTGAGCATGAGCTATTTAGATATGAAGGTTTATGAGATCCAACTCCTCGCCTTTGTGAAGGGCGAGTGTATCTTTTATGCGTTCTATGATGAATGATTCCAAGGAGTCCTTAGCGAAGATAGTGTGACAATTTGGAAAAGGGTTTTCCAAAGATGAGGTCATAAATCAGAATCAAACATTAATAATTGATGCAAAGTATCGAGGCTATTAAGGAGTCAACAAATATCTTGCCCTAGTCCCCTTTCATGGAGATAGGATATGGAAGGACCGTATTTGCACAATACATTATAGAGCTAGAATGGTTCATCAAAAGCACCATTCTACCAATTGTTAGGCTCCATGGGCTTGAGGTTAGACATCAACCATGGAGATTGGGTACTCTTCAATTAATAGAGATTAATTGAATTGAGTTGGTTAGTTTAAAAGAGTTTGAACTAACATGAATATATGATATTATAAAGTCATAAAGGTTGTGAGCCCATATCCAATGAGTGGTAGAATCTAATGGGTCACACACAAAATCCAATCGACATCCTCTTACCATTATTTAAATGTTTTGGGGTCTCTTACATACATGAAGAGGTTGGTGGGAGACAAGTTAGATAGCCGATCTGAAGGAATGTGTGGTGCTAGGATCCAAATATTTCCAAAAAAAATTGAATAAACTAGCCCACACATAACCAAAAGGATATATACAAGCATAGGAGTTAGATTTAAAGAAGGAAAATACCTTCATGAAAATAGAAAAATCAAGGAGCAAGAGAAAACTCTTTTCAACCGTTGAAGAAGCTTTTCACCGGCGCAGCAGGTTTAGATCTGGATTTCCCCAAGTTAGACTCCTCCTTTTTGGCTGAAAATTTTACTGGAATTTCACCACACCTTGAGGATACAACAATCCAAAAATCATCCAAAACAGAATACAAAAGGGCCACACAGAACTCGCCACAACAGGCTGCCAGAAACTGCCTCAAACAAGAGCAATAGCAACCAAAAGGTTGGCCTCTAATGACATAGTCCACACACCATAGCAAGAACCTATTCTATACAATAAAAATGGAGATATTTTTAGAGAATTTAGGAAAGAAGGCTTGGAAATATGGAGGTGGAAGATGAAGGAGGTTGGAGAGAATAATGGGGATGCTAACAAATTAGATGCCCACTACTCATGTTTGTTGGCAGAATAATCACACCTTGCTTGCATATACCAAGTGGCAGCCAACTCTCATCCTATATCTATATATAGGAGTGGGATGGTGTGTGGTTACACACCATCCTCAAGGAGAGGGTGCCAAGTGTCCATGCCAAGGTGAGTACTAACATTTAGTGATTAATAAATAAGAATATTAATTGAAGCTTACATTTCATCTTATGAAATGTCTTCCAATTAAATTCCAATTCCATATTAAATGAACCCTTTATTTAGTTATTCTTTCCAAAATTAAATTAAATTAAATTTAATTAAATACTTTACTCTAATTAATAATGCTTTGACTTAACTCTTAAGTTAAAGTGCTTAACTCATTAAGCTAGTCAAAATTAATTTAACTCTTAGATTAACTTGACCAATTGATAGTCATGTGACATCAATTAATTAACTCTTAATCAATTGATCTTAATTTAAGTCTTAAATTAATTTGACTAATTTAACATTTAAATTAATCAAGCCAAAATGACTACAATTTCGCCTCCTCCAAAATCAATCATAAATTTTTTATCTCCTAGAAAATTCTCCTTCTTTCAATAGGTCATGCTATTGGCTTTTATGTGTGACCCATCAGGTTCTACCATTCATTGGATATGGGCTCACAATTCTTTGTGACTTTTGGAATATCAAATATTTACATTAACTTAAACTCCTTTAAACTAAGCAACTCAATTCAATTAATCTTATTAATTGAAAAGTACCCAATTTCCATAGTCAATGTCCAACCTCAAGCCCATGGAGCCCAATTTATTAGCTAAAATGAATGCTCTTGAAGAATTATTCTAGCATTACGCGTACCATGCAAATACAGTTCTTCTGTCACCTATCTCCTAAAAGAGGCCTAGGGTAAGATATTCGTTAGCTTCCTAATAGCCTCAATGTTATGTTGCTATTCTCAATGTTCGATTTCCTTTGTGTCCTCTTCTTTGGAAATACCTTTTCAAATTATCACATCACCTTGTGCAAGAATTTCTTGGAATTGATTATTATAGAATACATAAAAGATGTACTCGCCTTTTATAAAAATGAGGAGTTGGATTCCATCTTGGATCTCACAAACCTCTATGTCTAGTAACTTATGCCTAATCTCTACTCGAGTGGCCCACGAAGTGATCAAGGAAGAGTCAAAGCATAAGGACCAAACACAAGGTTACCATGAATCCTCAGGGTAAAGGACAAATAATATGCACTAGCGTAAGTGGGAGAACTTGCCATTACCGACTTGCCACTATGGCTATCTAGTGGATTCTCTAGGCAAATCTTCAATACCTTGTTCTCTAATGAGCACCCACTAACATACATCCATAGCTCATATGGGATTGCTCATGAAATGTAACAATGTCCAACCCTTAGATTTATGCATTATTAGTGCAAGTTTATCCAGATGTTAGATGTACTATCTCATAAGATCCTATGATTTAGAAAATTTAAGATCACGATTATGTAAGACTTGTTCCATGATCGCAACCCAATAGGTGACCAAGTCCCATAGTCTTGTGTGATTTAAAGTCTTCATCCAAATGCAAGTGAAGAAAATAAAGAACATAAGATGAAGATGGCCATATAATGAATATCATTCAATCAAGATTGTCTTACAATAAAATAGTTTACACAGCTAATCTAATTAGCTTGTGGGACACTATTCCAACACGATCCTCCTTGTGCAAGTTTGTAAAATACCCTAGAGAGTCTATGGGTTATTACTTCTGTGATCCCTCAAAAAAAGATGTTTGTCTCAAGGAATGCCACCTTTTTGGAATGGGAATTTCTATTAGATAGAAAATACTTAATTGGTGAACTTAATAAAGTTCAAGATGAACAATAAATCCTACAAGTGGTGGAAACAAGTAATGAGTCTTACACGCAATCTTTATGTAGGTCAGACCGAATTAAGAAGCAACCTGAAAGGTTTGTAATTTTTCATGAGATGGGACAATCAAATATAGATTCGAAGACCTACGAGGAAGCTATGTTGGATATAGACTCAGGATATTGGCTTGATGCTATGAGATCTAAAATGGACTCCATATACTCTAACAAAGTATGGACTTTGATAGATCCACCGAAGAAAATCGTTCTCATTGGTTGCAAGTGGATCTATAAGCAAAAGCTAGGAGTTAATGGACAGGTTCCGACCTTTAAGGCATGATTAGTGGCAAAAAGTTATACTCAAAGATCTAGTATTTATTTCAAGAAAACCTTTTCACTAGTTGTAATGCCTAAGTCCATTAGTATATTACTTGCCATAGCCATATATTATGACTATGGGATATGACAAATGAATGTGAAAACCACTTTCCTTAATGGCAACATTGAAGAAGAAATCTATATGGAGCAACCACATGGTTTTATATCTAAAGGAAGTAAGCAAAAGGTTTGCAAACTCTAGAGATCCATTTATGGACTCAAGCAAGCATTTTGAAGTTGGAACATACATTTTGATAATGCAGTCAAATCATTTGGCTTTATCAAAAATGTGTATGAACCTGTGTGTACAAGAAGGCAAGGGAAAATAGTGCACAGTTTATTGTGTTTTATGTCGATAACATATTCTCATTAGGAATGAGAAAAGTTTGTTAGAGTGTACTAAAGCATGGTTATCTACTCAATTCTTCATGAAGGATTTTAGAGAAGTATCCTACGTATTGGGAATACGTATCTATAGAGATAGATTGAAGAAGATGCTAGGGTTATCCCAAATCTAGTACATTAACAAAATACTAAAGGGGTTTAGTATGAAAGAATTCAAGAAAGGATTTCTTCCCATAGGATATGGTATTCATCTCTTTAAGTTTATGGCCCATAAGACTGAGGTGCAGAGACAAATGATGTCTCAAATACTTTATGCATCCAACATAGAGAGTATAATGTATGTAGTTCAATATACAAAATTAGATGTGGCACATGCTCTAAATGTTACGAGTATGTTCCAATCTAATCCAAGTGAGAGTCACTGGATGGTTGTAAAAACAATCCTTAAGTACTTAAGAAGGACTACATAATTATTTTTAATATACGATAATGGAGAATTGAAACTCGAGGGGTTTTCGAATTCAAGTTTTTAATCTAATATAGATGACCTAAAATCAACCTCTGGATTTAAATTTGTCTTAATGGTAGTATGGTGAGTTGGAAGAGTTCCAAATGAGACACCACGATCAACTCCACTACTGAGGCAAAATATATTGCAGCTTTGGACTCTACAAAGGAAGATGTTTGGATCAAAAACTTTATCCAAGAGTTGGTGAGGTGATCAACATGTAGGAGCCTACGATTGTCTTATAAAGACAACTTTAGTTTTAAGATAGGATCTCATCAACGATCTAAGCATATTTTGAGATACTATCATTTGATAGAGGCGACATTCGAGTGGAATGGATTGTCTTAGAAGAGAATATAGCAGAACCATTGTTCAAAACCCTATCATAAAAGGTCTTTGAAGAACATCTTATGAAGATAGGCCTTAAGACTATGGGGAATTAGCTTTAAGGTAAGTGGGAGATTATTGGAATAGTACCTCACAAGCTAATAAGATTAGCATGTAAACTATTTCACTTGTAATATAATCTTGATTGAATGATATTTCTTCTAAATTTTCATCTTCATCTTTTGCTTATATTACTTCCTTGGCATATGGTTGAAGCCTTTAGATCATGCAAGATTGCTGGACTTAGTCACGCATTAGGTGGTAATCATAAAATAAGTCTTACACGATCGTGATTTTAAATATCCTAAGTCATAGAATCTTATGAGATAGGGCATCAAAGATTCAGATAAATTTGCACTAACAATGCATAATCCAAAGTTTGGATGATGCTTCGTTCCATAAGCAAACCATATATGATATAGGTGCAGGTTAGTAGGTGCTTGTTAAAGAACAAGGCACTCAAGGCCACCAGAAGAATCCACTAGATAGCCGTAGTGGCAAGTTGGTAGTGACTAGTTCTCCAACATACGCTAGTGCATAAAATTAGTACTCTAATCTTAGGATCCATTGTAATCTTATGTTTAGGTCCTCATACTTTGACTCTACTTTTGGCCACTTAGTGAGTGTTCCAGTGATGATTGGGCATGAGCTACTTAGATATGGAAATTTATGAGATCCAAGATGGGATTCGACTCCTTGTCTTTGTGAAGGCCGAGTGCATCTCTTATGCATTCTATGATGAACGATTCTAAGGAGTCCTTGGCGAAGGTAGTGTGACAATTTGGAAAAAGGTTTTTCCAAAGATGAGGTCACAAATCAGAATCAAACATTAATAATCGACGCAAAGTATCAAGGCTATTAAAGAGTCGACAAATATCTTGCCTTGGGCCCCTTTCATGGAGATAAGATACAAAAGGACTGTATTTGCAAAATACATCGTAGAGCTAGAATGGTTCACCAAAAGCATCATTTTGCCAATTGTTGGGCTCCATGGGCTTGAGGTTAGACATCAACCATGGAAATTAAGTACTCTTCAATTAATAGAGATTAATTAAATTGAGTTGGTTAGTTTAAAGGAGTTTGAACTAGTATGAATATATGATATTATAAAGTCATAAAAGTTGTGAGCCTATATCCAATGAGTGGTAGAATCTAATGGGTCACACACAAAATCCAATTGGCATCTTGAGGGAAATTTTCTAAGTTACAGAAGAATTCCAAGGTGGCCAAAAACTGAGGGAATTGGTTAACACAATTTTTAATCATCTCGGCTTGATCAATTTAATTGTTAAATTGATCTAATTAATTTAAAGAGTTAGATTAAGACCAATTAAATTAAATGTTAATTTAATTTGGTGTCACATGACTATCAATTGGTCAAGTTAACTTAAAGTGCTAAGTTAACAAAACTAGCTTAAAGAGTTAAGTTAATAGACTTAAAGATTAAGTTAAAGTTTAATTAAATTAAAGTGTTTAATTTAATTAAAACTAAGAATTAATTTTGGAGGGAAAATTCACATGAAATGTTCATTTGAAGTTGAATTAGAATTTATTTGGTGGACATTTCATGAGATGAAATGTAGATTCCAAATGAAATTCAAATTCACACAAATTAATATGCAACTTGCAAAATGCTTGTAAATTGGCATGCTTAGGTGGCGCCCCCCTTCGTCTTGAGGAAGGTGTGATGCCACCACACCATCCTCCCTCTATATATAGATATAGAGAAGGGGCAGCCAAGCTAAGATTAATCCACACATTTTGTGTATTTGAAAGTTAGATCCAAAATTTTCCTCCAAAAGTGATTTTTCTCATCTGTTAAGGTTTCACTCTCTTCTTCACCCCCCCTCACCATTTTTAGCCCCCAACTAAGAACTTTTTCTTCTTAGTTTTTCTAGCTGAATTAAGGAGAAAAGGATTGTCCATTGGTGTGTGAACTTTGGCATTAGAGACAAGACGAATTTCAGATTACTTGCTTTGGTGATCCTTTGTTCCAGTAGAGACTTTCTGGATTCTTTTCAAGGTCTTTCCAAAGGAGTTTGGTGCTGAATGTTTTTTACTGGACATTCTATATTGAGTTGGAAAATTTTTGGTCCAAATTTGGCTTGAATCTAAGGTGATTTGCTCGATCAAAAGTTGATCACACCTTGCTACGCCAGAGCAGTCTGCTTTCGGGAAAGGAAATACAACTTCAAGTTTTGGTTGGATTTTTCTTGAGAGGTAACAATTTAACCTTAATCCATTATATAGGCATGATTTAGATCCTTGTATTAGTGTAATCTAAGTTAAATTTTGGTTTTTAAATGTTTTAAATTGGATCCTTAGCATTACACCTCTTTCATAATAGGACCTTAATTCTCATTGTAATTGCGAATCTAATTCAAAAGCATGTCAAAGTTTTACCTGCAAAATCTCCAGAAGAAAAACTAACATTTGAAACCTCGACTGCTTGTCCAAGCAAATGAAATTGAGATGAACGACTGTATCTCAAAAGAAACTACACAAGATTGAATACTATAGTTTTGCCGAATTAGAGATAAATCCAGTAGGAAATGCCTGCCAAATATGATAGTTTGAAGGAAATATTAATTTGGGCAACAAGTGTAAGTGAATCCATGCAATCTTGAACAGTACCTTTAGTGTAGGCGATAATAGAGGCTCCAGTGGAGTTCTTAGGTTGAGTTCTTATTTGTAGGTTTGTTGGCACTTGAATGGCTTCATTGTGCCCGCAAGAATTACACTGCCGATCGCACTGCAGTGGCCGTGAGCCTATTTGTGCTCTCAAGATTACCTTGTCTTCACTCACTATCTACCCAATGGCAAAAAATTTCACTTTCAATGACCTTAAACCATGAAAAAACACACGGAAATACTGACAACAGTTAAAAGGCCATGTCAGTACGTAATTGCCTTAGAATTGTTAGCTGTTTGTGCTAGTTTTCTACTTGAAATATTAGACAAAAAAAGATCACAACCTTATGATAAACATATGCATATAAAGAAGTGAGAAACTTGATTATGGCCACTGATCATACTTACCTTGAGCAATGAATAATCCCAACTCAGATAAGGTAGAAATCACAAGAATTAAGAAAAGAAATGGAAAAATGGTAAATTCGAAGGCAATATATGCCATTGTGAGCACATCCCATTTTTCAGAAATGGGAAATTAAAGAGGCTTTGAGACCACAGAAATTGGGAGGTATATACAGATACGTTCAGTGGAAGGTAGTAATAAGAAAGACACTTTAAAAAGTAAGTTGACTGATTGAGATGCCAATAAATAGATCCCCACAAGTTATTCATTTTTTATATATATATTTTTTAGCTTTTCTTAGAAACCAAGAAATGAAATATGGGGACTTTCACAGATTGAGTGATCTTGAGTTAGGATGTTGTTTTCCCTTTCTTATGTTGCATGATAAGTCTCAACACAAAATTAACATAAAATTAATGTTATGTTGGTGATACCCAAGTTTCTTGCCGATGTGAAAATTAGATATTCTGAAATCCTATAATGAAGCAATTAGCTTTTCCTGAGGGTTCTCTCTGTCCAAAATTAGGACAACAGAAATTACACCATTGCCTTCTATCTCGTTACAAAAACTATCAGCAAATACTCACTCATTTGCATATTACTCGACATTAGCATATTGTACGCTCCTATTTGATTCTCTTGCATTAGCCATGCATCAACAGATCAAAATAATTGCATATAAAGAAACACGTCATGTTCTTTAAAGATAAATATAATAAGTTGCATATATTTGTATACAAGTATCATTTAATTAAACTAGAAAAAAAGAAAAGGAGAAACGTAAGAATAAAAAACATACTTGATATCATCACAGCTAGCATCATCAATTGAAGCCGACTCCCAATTGTCGGTAGCCGGCACCAATGCCGAACTTGAATATGCATCCAGCAGCTCCTGAGAGGACGACTTCTCCAACTTGCGGCTCCTGCCATGAGACCGAAACCAAAGCCCACGACAAAGTGAAAAGGCCGAGAGCGCCGTGAATGCAAGCCAGAATCTCCATGCCCCGGCCCTAGCGTAACGGTCCAAATAAACCGTAGCTTAGATCAAAACCTGAGGAAAACCAGGCCGGTCCACCTCAGCTGCCAAGAGCACCCGATGAACAAGTTGATCATCACCGCCAACCAAATCGGCATTATGCAAACCAGTATGTTGATGAATGTTTCCATTAGTGTTGGATTATTGAAGAATCCCAATGCATTATTGTTCAATTCCATCCATCGCCCTTCCATTGCTTCAAATATGTTGAAAAAAGTAAGGGAGAATTTCTTTAAGGTATTTCTATGGTGATAGCTGCTACATGGATTTGGCAATAGCCGAAATTGGATTTGTAGCCGAAGAGAAAAGAGAGAAGGCTAAAATATAATAATATTTTTTAAAAGTTAAATTGCAATATTATTTTACATATATGATGATTAATTAATTTATTAAAGTTATAATTGAAAATATTTAAAGGAAAAACAAAATTATTGTTGAACAAAATTTTGAAGGGAACAAAAGTTGAAAGAAACTATTGGAACAAAACTTTAAAAGCGCATATTATAAAAACAAAAATTTATAGATGTAATGTCTCCAATGTTATATAGAAACTAAACTGAGACAAAATCTTTTGTCTTTAATCTGTCTAAAAAATACATAATTTAAGATGGATTATTTTTGTTGGTATAATAAATATTAAAAATTGATAATTTTAGACAGATTAATGACGAAAATATTCCACATGTAATTTTAGTCTCTAGTTTGTCTATTTTTCATCTAAATGATTGTTTTTTGGTCCTTATTTTATAAATTTAATATAGAATTGAATTTTTGTCTATATTCCATCTTTAATATCTTCAAATTAAAGACAAAATATTTTCTATCTTAAAAATTCCACCTTTGATGCCTTATTTTCTTGTAGTGATACTCCTTCCTCTTTTACTTCTTCTTCTTTTTTTAATTTTTAATAATTAGAAGTTATACAATAACTAATTACTCATCTACTTTATGCCTACAAATACCATTTTATGATAACTTTCTAATTTTAGTATGAAAAAAATAAAAAAATATATATTAAAATTATTAAAATAAAATTACATTATATAAAAATAAATAGATAATGTTATCATACAAAAAATGTTATAGAAGTTTCAGCACATGCATTGAGTGTGAGAAGTTGCTAGTTAACATGAATTTCTAGTCTTGAGACGGATAAAATCCTGCACCATAATTGGAAAAAAAAAATCAATGAAATAAATGGCAGTTTTCACTTTCAAATGTTGCTTTTACCCTAATGCCAATGGGAATATGACTTGTTATGTGCTAGTAGTTTATTTTCAAATATTTACATGAGTTTGTTGGGTAGTGTAAACAACATAATCTATTAGTATAGAATATATTAAAATGTCAGCCATAATAATTTGAGACAAACTAGGCGCAAAACCATATATTGTATTAAAGCACATAAGTGTGGTATTAACTATTGAAATATGTAGCATCTATGGAGTAAATAATGACATTTAATAGAAGAAAGTGTGCTATATTTGATAGAATAGTTAAGTATTATTTAATTGATTTTTTTTTTTTGTAATTATTTTTCATTTAGACTATAAATATAGGTTTTCTAGGCTTTAGAATTCATATAGGCTTGTATCATAATTTTGATAAAAACATACATATCTCTTACACAAAAACTTGTTATACATATAAAATAAAAGAAATTTTGATCTAACATTACGTGCAATATTACGTATAGAAAAAAAAATGGTGTTTAATATTGACTATGCAATACCAAAAGTATAGAGATGTACTGACATAGGTAAACATCTTATTACAAATTTTAATTAAATAGTACTAAGCATATGCATACTAATTTGTATTTATGTAGTAGTTTTAGAATTAGACTATGGCACCAAACATTTTAGTTATCTAAAACTTATATTATTAATAAATATATACTCAATCATCCGATAATATACCTATCCTTAATAATATAATTCGTTGCAACCTACATTAATAATTCACAAAATTAAAAAGATAAATATATATTCAATAGAATACCCATGAATAATTTATAGCTATAAACCAAATAGAATTATATTTACAAATAACTCAACCATCATCAATAATATGTATTGACATTTCTAAAAATTGCAACTTCATGTACTCAATACATATCTATCAATGGTGCAGTGTTTTGGGATGATTGTTTTGGTGATGAATCGAATGACCAGTGCGATTATTTGAGCTAGTGGATTGAAGTGCAAGTCAAATTTGCAATCACAATAAAGTCAAATTTGCAATCACAATAAGAGCACATTAGGCTTGTTGATGTAACACTACTTTAAAATCCTTTAATGCATCAATCAACTCGAACAAGAGAATACAAGGGTAAGGTGTTAGTGCATAAAGAGATGATAAGATTGCCGAATAAACTACTCTTATATAGACTTTCTTATTCAAACTTAATGTACACTTTCATTTTCGATCTTCATCTTATGCATGTCCCCTATTTGGTTGAAGTCCTTAAGAACACACATGACAATGGGGCATGGTCACACATAGGGATGGCAGTCATGAAATGTGCCTTAATAGTTGTGATCTTTTAAATGTTCCATATTATAGAATCTTTTGAGATGTGCATTGATAGATACATCAAGACTTGCATGTTTGGCACAAGCTCCAATGGATAGAAAATGCTTTATTTTATGAGCTTCAATGTGTGATATTAAGTTTTAACTCATAGATACTTGTTGGAGAACTGCCCACTGAATGATCCCATTGGAATTCCAATTAGGTTTGAATTGGCATTAGAGGTTCCATACTTGTGATAGTGCATTAATTAGCCCTAGGTTCCATTAGATGTCATTTGTGTAGATTTTTATGCTTTGATGCATGTTTAACTCTTTATAAGATATTATAGAGGTCATTCTACTTGCATTGTATAAGCTACTTATGCATGGAAACTTGTTGGCCTGATATAAAATCTGTAGACCCATCTAGTAGAATAGGTGAATCTATTATGTGTTCTATGATAATTAATTCTAGAAAATTCTTGGCCAAGATGTGTGAAAATTTAGGAAAGAGTTTCTAAATATAAGGTCAAACGATAATCAACTCATCAAAAGATTGAATACATAATTATTTGAGGCCTATAGGGCATCAATATCTCCAAGTCTTGCTCTATTGGGAGATTGCTAAAAGTTTACCATGTTGCTTCAGTAATCAATCAGGTTTGATGGGTTTATTGTTCAACATCTACAATTAGACGTATCTTGAATTAATGAGGATTAATTCTTAAATGGTTAACTAAAAATTTTAATTAAGTGGAATGATTATAAGATAATTTTTTATATGTTAATTACAAGCATTGTGAGCATATAGATAGTTGGTTGAGGAAACTAAGGGATCACACACAATAACTAAAGTAGTCAATCAAGTTAGTGAAGCTTTGTCTAATTGTTATGTAAAACAATTTAAGTAATGTGATTAATTATTGTGAATAGCTAAATTAATTAAAATGTTGGATTACTTCAATTGAATAAGGAGTTCTTTAATTCAGCACATTGGATGTGTGTATCCAAACTGGAAGGAGCTTAATGAATTAGTAGAATGATTTAATTAACTTAATTGATTTAGCAACTAAATTAATTCGAATGTTGGAGGAAAATTAAATTATTGAGTAAATCTATTGACTAAATTAATTCATTTATTGGAATAATTCAATTAAATTGAAGCTATTTAATTGGGCACATTAGAGTACTAGGCCATGCTTAGAGAATCAAGTTAATTAGTAAAACTAATTGAACTTGGCCTTGATAATTAATTGAAGTGTCCAATTAAATTAGAGAATCAAGTTAATTAGTAAAACTAATTGAACTTGGCCTTGATAATAAATTGAAGTGTCCAATTAAATTAATTACACAAGGCTTGTAATTCTTTAGATACCACCACAAGAGAGAGCATTGAGCTCTCCCCTTCTACAAATAGTAATGGTGGCTACATAAAAGAGGTATTGAAGAGTTGAAAAACTGAAATTTAAGAGAGCTTCTATGTGAGTGAGAATATTTTTCCCCCAAAAAACTTCTCTCTCTTACTCTTCATATTCTCTCTCCACCTCTTCTCCCTAATTCAATTAAAGATATTTTTAGAATGTTTTCCTCTATCTTTTCACCAATTCATCATAGAAGTGAGCTCTAAATTACTAATATAATTTAAATCTCCTATTCGCACCTGGTATGTGGACTCTGTCATTTGCTTCTATACTTGGTGAAATTTTTCTCTAGTTTAATTCTCATAATCTCTCAAGGTTTTGTGAGGCTTTTATTAATGATCTAATTGTGAAGGCATCAACTTGAATCTTGGAGAATCTATTTGAAGAGTTCTCACGATTTTAGATATGTCTACATGATTATTTTGGAAAATCTATAGTTATTTTTCTAGCAATTAAATTTATGCGTAATTTTACTTGAAGAATCCACTCTCATGTAGTATATCTTTAGGTCTTATTTTGCTTATTTTAGAATTGTAATTACTATGAAATCATTGCTTTAGCGAGCAATTGTAGATTTTATAATAGGTAGGTATATTTATAGAATTTGACTTAAGTATAAATCTATTGTAGAAGAGGCCTTGCTTCCTTGGAGATTTGAAGAGTTCAAGTTTGATTTAGAGGTTCTCAATCCAAGCTTGCCTTTTGAAGATTAGCTTGGCTATTTGGAGTATTGGAGGATCAACCAATTTCTAGATGATTAGAGAGGTTCATCAAAGTATGGTTCAAACTCTCTAACTTGTACTCATCTTTACACGAGGTGATCCTAATCAGTGCTAGGGAATGTAAGTATTTCATGCTAGATCAATTGATTGATCCATGTGTCATTTAATTGGTTTTTTAAATTTCACTAGTATTTCTTCTCTAGATCATATTGCATCTTTTCATAAAGTAAGAAAATCGAGAAATGATCAAGCTAATGAATGCATAAATGTAACATTAATGAGGTAAGATATGTATAGTTAGTGGAAATCAATTTAGCTTGGGGCCCCTAAAAACATAAGTGATCTTTAGTGGGTGGCTTGAAGGTGGCTACCATTAATGGGAACTCAATAACATCAAGCATAACATAAATAAAGTTGCATCAATGCATTAGAGGCACTATTGTTTGAGCTATGAATGGCTCTTCAAGGTCAATTCAATCTTTCCCTTATCAAGCGTCCCTCATATTTTAGACGATCAAGAAGCAAGGGAGTCAACTTGGAAAATTGCTAAGCAAGCTGTAAAGTAATTATTACGGCACCTCCATATGCCTCGGTAAAACTAAAAATTTTGGTAAGCCCAAATGCTTGATCCAACTGATGAGTACTTAATAAATAGCCCATTATTGTTCACTTCACTAGGTTCACTTTCTCACCTAGGCCATGTATAAATCGGATCCTCAATCATTTCTTTACTTTTTAGTGTAGTGAACAATTCGACTAGAGAGATTGATTTAGAGAAAGGTTCGAGCATCAAAACATGTTGAAAACAATTCAAGCAGGATAAGATGCACAATCTTCTTGTGGAGGTGAAAGCAGTCCTCTGTATCATGCCCTAAAACTTATTTTAAGTTTTCCTTTCTGGTGTCTTCAAAACATCACTTGGTTTATTCAATATATTTTCATGTTATATGGCTAGCAAAACTTCTTTTCTTGTCAAGGTAAGAAAAGTAATTGTGGAATCAATAAAAAGAGGATTATTTCCCATTTCTCTACGTTCATCTCCCTTCTTTTTTCCTTTCTTATCCTGGCTTGAAGCCTTGTACTTCACTATCCTCATGTCTTCTTAGGTCATGTACTTGTCTACAAACTCAATTAGGTCGTTTATAGTGTAAGGGTGCTGTAGACCAGAGCATTAGTCATTTCTTGTGCCTCAATCTCAAAAGAGCATATTGATCAAGAATTCTATGCAAGGGCTGTTAAATCTAGAAAAATAAATCCCTTAAAGAATCCTTATTATTTTATTTTATTGTGTACTAATGTGGGTAGGGGTGTAAACGGATATTAAATGGATTGGATACACTATTTTCATATTCGTATCAATTTAACTTTTAGAATATTCGGATACGGATACGAATTTGATGAATGCTAAAAAATAATATCCAAATTTGTATCCTTCAAATATTAGTCGAATTCAAATATATCCGCATTCGATTATAATTATTCAGATTTATTCATATTTTATTAAATTTATTCGTATTTGAATTATTTTTTACATTCATATTTGATGATAATTATTTAAATATCAATTTACAAATATCCAAATACATAAATCTATAAATTTATAATAAATACATATTTTAATTAATGGAAAGAACTATATAATTTCATTAAAAAGAAAGTAATTAAATAAATAACTTAATTTTTTATTAATAATTGAATTTATAATTGATTATTTGCACTTATTAATGATAACAATAATGGCATTTAAGTATATTAATTATAAAGTTAACCAACAATAATTGTGTTGATAAACTTTACTCTTCAATTTTTTTTATATATTACAATAATTTTTTTAAATTTATTCTTTTTTCTTCCCAAATCTTCAATTATAATTTATATATACACATATATGGATTACGAAATTTTTATTAAAAAATATAAATAATATATTATTTAATAAATATTATTCAGAGCAAATATTAAATGGATCATATACGCATTTACTATTTTTATATTCATTTATAATCGGATATCTACTAATCGAATACAAATAATATTGCTTTAAATGGATGCAGAAAAATTTTGTATAAATGGACATGAATGCGAACGATAAATGAATTTTTGAATATTCATTTACAGCCCTAAATGTGGGGTAGTTTACTTTTTCTGTTACCTAAAAATTGGTGCAAAACTTTATTGTAGAGTTGATTATATAATTTAATTGACCACGATTCCAGCTTCACAAACAAATCCAAACTCCAAAGCTGCGCACTAAAGAGTGGTAACAAATAGTTATGCATGTAT
The DNA here is from genome assembly GCA_014898725.1 of Jacaranda copaia. Lineage (NCBI taxonomy): Eukaryota > Viridiplantae > Streptophyta > Magnoliopsida > Lamiales > Bignoniaceae > Jacaranda > Jacaranda copaia. The sequence goes on from JACGDI010005658.1 coordinate 82,376, forward strand.
GTGGTCATCATGGCCATGCAATTTCATGATATGCATGAATTCAAGAATTTGTGCATGGGAGTCAAATGACCCATCATATTGTATCATAGTGGAGGCTTTATGTCTATAACAGTATGCTACTTGAGAATTTCTTGGACAAAAAAAGATTCCCTTTCTACTTGTATATAATGGTCATATTCACTACCATGGGAGTTCAAATTGGAATTCCATTTGGAGATGTCTTCCAATCTCTTGTTAAGAAGTTAAACTTAGTTGGGCACTTCTTCCTCTTATCCTTGTCTATGGAACATAAAGTGTGCTTGGTGTGCTCTAGGTAGCTTATCCCTCTTCACACACATTGGTGTCGAGGTACCTCTTCATAGGTTTTATTATTTTCTCTACTAGGAAATAAATGTTTCCTACTTCAGTTAGGTCAATAATGTAAGAGGCTACATTTTGGCCAAGGTGGTGTGCTACTAAATTAGCCTATTTTTTCTCTCAATAAGACTACTATTCTACAATACGAGTGAGCCTAGAATTATGTTGGAGGCTAGAACTTGATTCAACCTTTTCTTTTAGAGAGTGATTGAGATCTCATTGCTAATGATATGTTGGAGTTGGAAAATGGTCATGATAACCATTTGCTCTAGTTGGCTGCTAAGCCCAAGCATGCCATTATGGCTTTGTGGTGCTACACGTGGTCAATAAAATGGTACTGGCGGTGGAGTTTTCTCATGTTTTCTCTCAAAATAAGTATGCTTAGTGTCCACCATTGTATCAAGAATGTAAATTCAAGATCGTATAAACAAAACCAACTGAACATGTAGTGTTTAAGAGGAGTGTTTAGGGATGCATATAGTGACTAAGATGAGCTAAAGACAAGCTAAAGGAGAGCAACTTGTTCAACTTGGTAGAGTAGAGTGCAAACCAAACTTCCAATTATAAGAGAGCACATTAGGCTTATTGAGGTGGCCCATGGGTAAAATCTTTTGATGCTTAAGTCAAATCAAGCAAAGAGTATAAATGTAAGGTTGGAATATAAAGAGAATTTTGAGCTAATGATTGTATACATGTAGCACTGATGAATCTACGTATTTATAGTTGGTGGAAGTTAGCTAAGCATTAGTATAATGACTCTTATGAGGCCATATGAGCACCTTAGGTTATTTGTTTGCCATGACTAGTAGCCTAAATGACCACCTGGTAGGGTCACAACTACTTTACAATATTAAATGTAGATGAGATGGTCATTATACAGTATTAAATAAGAATGAGACAATTGACATTGTGTCAACAAAGTATTAAATGCAATTGCACATTTGTCCTGCAAGTGGAGATTTGACCATAGAGGGTCGAATAAATATTAGGTAGTATTCACCATAAGAGGCCCCTCAGGTTGGGGTTAATATTTGTCGTCTGAGCATAAGGGTCAACCTAGAGTGGGTAATGATAATGGGGTTAATTAGCCTAAAGGCAGCCAACAATACAAGGTCACAAGCTAATAGATGACCAAAAGATGGTCAATCTTGGGATAAGTGATCTTCAGTAGGTTTGGGCAATAAATAATATCAAGTGTGGCCTAAATAGGGTGATAGTGATATAGCTTATTTGCTGTTGGTCAAGCTACACATGGCTCTTTAAGATTGATTTGAATTCTCCATGCCACAAGATAGGGATACATACCACAAGATCTTCTAACGCAACAATAGAAAATAAACTATGATTATTTTATTGACCTTTTAGGCTGTGATGGAATAGGTTGTCTTTCTAGAGAATTGATTTTGTGTGAAAAAATAAGTTGAGAAAATTAAATATGAGTTTGGAGTATTGTTTAGATCTCTTTCTTTTTAGAGAAAAATCATAATGATAATATCTAAGGTGACATTTTCATTTCAAATTGTGTTATGTTGGATTGTTATTTTGGAAAATTTTGTCTAAAGTTATTTGGTGATGTATTTCTTGAAAAAAAAAAAAACTAATAACACACGACAAATGCTAGTTGCACCATTATCTATATTTGTTTGTATAAATATAGATGTTTGTATATAAATAATGATATATGGGTATGTAGCACATGAACATATATATATATATATCTATAAATATAAACACGCTTAAATATATTTATTTTTAAAATAAAATTTTGTATTAATTTTGCACATGTGTATACATATGTATTTATGCATGCATACATGTTGTATATATATGAAGTTGTATTTTTTTAATGTATAGCACACCTTTTGATATGTACATATGCAGAGAAAATGTATATACATAATCTATTATGTAATTATGTGAATGTATATGTTTTTACGTGAATACGCAAAAAAAATATTAATGCACGATATATGTGTATGCATATGTATAAAAATGTACATATAATATATGCATAAATCTAAGTATAAAGATAATTTTATATGTCTGCATAAAATAATATGTAAAATATTTAGGTTTAGTTTTGAGCATTACTAAATGTTCTTTTATGAATTGAACTGGGTTTTGCACTCTTGATATAATAGTTATTCATATTTTTAATTGATGTTATCTATACATAGACGGAATATAATTTTTGTTGGATTAGAACTCCCTATGTGAGGAGATCATATTTGCATTTAGATGAATAAACACTACTTGTGCAATTATAAGTCCTTCTTCTATAGGGACTACTCAAACCTTGATTGATAACTCTTATTTGTGTGGAAAAATCACTATTTATATCTTCATTGATACTCTTGCTATATTGGACTCTTGAAAGACTAGTCTATAATAGATTCATCTCCCTACAAGTTCAGAATACACAACTTAAATATTAACTCTTTACATTCTCTCTCCATATTAATTAGTTTTCTCTCTATTTATGTTGAAATATCACCAAATTATTTTCAAAAGCTTAAAGTGTGTAAACTAGTGGAAATTCTTATGGCTATCCCAGATTGTGAGTAAGGAATGTTTGGGAGCTTTTTGAGTCAAAAGAACTTAAAGAGTCCATGTACATTTGGAGGTGTATAGATAAGATTTGATCTGGAATAATATTCAAGAAACTTTTAATGAACAAAATTGTAATATGTATCCAAACATCTTGATATTAATTGTCAATTGTTTCCTACAGTTTTCATTTAGGGTTGTTTAAGAAAAATCAAAACCAACCGAATCGATCAAAAATCGAAAAACTTGAAAAAAAACCAACTGAATAAAAGTAGGTTCGATTCGGTTTTCAATTTTGTATTTCAGAAAAATTCAGTTTTTGATTTGGCTTGGTTTTTTTCCCAATTTAACTGAAATTTAACCAAAAATTGAACTGAATTTAGTTCGATTTTTTAGTTTGGTTAAACTGAATTAAAATCAGTTCAATTTTTTTTAATATAATTTATTATTCAAGTGCTATTGGTTTTGTTAAATTTTATTTGTTTTATTAAATATTTTATACTTAAGATAAATATAAATTTTCAAATGTAGTTTTAAGTTTTTGGGATAAATAAAACTATAAAAGGAGAAATTTTTAATAAGGTGAAATAATTTAGAAAAAAAAAGTAAAATTAGAGAAGAGAAAATAAAACGTCATTGTCATTTTTTCTAAAATAAAATTTATTTTATCATTTTATACAAATTATATCAAAATAGTTGTTAAATGTCCTACTACATTAAATAAAAAGCATAGATAATATATGATATATACAAAATAAATAATTATGATACAATGATTCAATGAAAAAAAAATTGATAGTTTTTCTAAACTCAAACTATATAGGTATATAATTATATAGGGTGCATTAACGAGTTAATTAGTAAAATAGAAATTTTAATTTAAATTGCAAACCAATGAATTGTTGCCCAAGGGGTTGGTTGAATCATATTCTCATTCTTGATCCAATGGCAGTAGCAATGCCGAGAACATTGCATCTATTGACAATGGCCAATAAAACTTTTACTATACTATATTACTATTATGAAAAGAAAGACTGTTTTGTGTTTAAAATGAAAGTTATTTCTGTTCTTTTACATAATTTGTCCTTTTAATTATTTCAATAACAAATAATGACAATGTAGTTCAAAGGATAAATGGGAGAATTAAACATGAAAAAGATAATTTGGATAACAGTTCATCAATATTCCAAATTTATCCTTCAGAAATGATGATTGAATAAGGTTACAATTATATTTTTACTAAATCTACGAATCCACAATAGTACAATCCATATTAAAATTCTTAGGTTTATTATATTGATTAATATTTTGAATGTAATTGCTTTAAATTTTAAGATAAATAAAAAATTAAAATAAATAAAATATGAAAAATGGAAAAAATAAATAATTGAAGAGAGACAAAAAAAACTTTAATAGTTATGAAGATTGAAAAAATAATAATGAAGACAATTTAGAAAGAACACCTAAATAAGATTGGTATTTTAATCTTTATATATATATGGTATGCATATAACATTCAACACTTTGTATTACTTTTCAATATTTTTCCTTCACAAAATTAAACTAATCATTATTTTTAAAAATAAATAATTAGTGCCATTAATAAAATATGGAATTCTAGTTAATATTTTTTTAATTTATAGATAAATTGTGTTTATAATTGATAATTATAAGAATGATATTCATATATATATATATATATTAATTTATAATTATATCAATATTTTATAAATTCTAATTATATACATAAGTATATAACTAGAATTTTAAAATATAATTTTAAGTTTCAAAATTGCCTGCAAACCCACAACAAGACTACAACTCTACAAGAGTCCATCACATTTTCCAATTTTCCACTCCCTGACTCCCATTAGAGCTTGTTGCTTGCAACTTTACAAGCTAAGTCGAACCACTGACCATATGAGTCATGACCGCCCATCACACCATCGCCCCGTTGCCCATCATGCCACCGGCCCGCTGCCTGCACTTGACACTAATGTGGTTGTTGGTTGCACCCTCGCACTCGCACAACACACATCCACAGTATTAGGTCATGCAGACAACCCACCGACATAGCACTCAGTCCTCACACACACCCAATGACCTTGACTTATTTGGTAAGTACTTTTATCTCTCCTCTATACTTTAATAAATTTTTTAATAAGTTCACTCTCTAAAGTGGGTGGAATGATAGTAGTGAAGTACAAAGAGTTGATGTTTGCAGTAAGAATTGAGAAGAACAAGCATACACTGAAATAATTGTGAAGAACTGAAGATTTCATCAATACAATATCAACTAATGTGTGTGAGGTCTTAATGTCTGTGTGTGTCCACCACATTTTGTCTTTCGTTTTAGTGGAATATATGATCATTACTTTAAGTTTGTCTAAAATGGGACTAAAAAAATTATCTTTGTTCTTTGTTGTGCTCATTGTGCTATGCTACTATAATGTTTTATGTTTCTACTACTTGTGTGTGCTAAAATTTCATTATCTTTGTTTCTTTATTTCCTAGCCTAAGTTTATATGAAATGGTACTAAAAAGATTATCATACGAAGCTATGGACGCAATCTGCCATGCTAAACAAGATCATTTGTTAAGTTGGTGTAAAAGATTATTTTGATCATTAGTCTGAAAGGTCTGACTACACTAAAATAGTTAATACATGTTGATATGCTACATATTACCAGAATAGTCAATAGAATGTTTGTTATTTGCCAAAATTTTGTTTACTTTCAATCTTCTTGTTCTTCTTATATTAAAGTTTGATTGCTCTTAAATGAGAATTCTTAATTTATTCCTCGTACCATATCCTATACTTTAGTTTATTTGATTTATTAGTTCAAGTGTTGATTGTTTTTGTTCTACAGACTACAGTACTATAGCACCATCATGGAAATGAGGAGATGGAGTTTGTCAATAAGGAGCAACATGAGAATAGTGGAAGTGATTCATTCAGAGTTGAAGATGATAGGCCCTTTGCTAATTCTCAAGAAAAGAAAAGGAGAAAGAATACAATGGAGGAGCCTACTAAAGATTCAAAAAAAAGGTCTGAGGTATGGAAATATTTTACCATAATTGTTTATAAGAATGGTAAAAGGAGGGGTAAATGCAAATATTGTAGGAAAGATTATGCAGCTAATCTTGCAATAAATGGCATTTTTGGATTGAAAAATCATTTAAAAATTTGCAAGAAAAATCCCAAGAAATAGAGTGAAAGCTACACCATCAATAGTTTCACTCAAAGTGTGGATTTGAGAGATATGTCATCTCACACCAATGCCCCTAGTAAATTTGACCAAGAAGCAACTAGGGAGGCTCTTGCTAAAATGATCATTATGGATGAATTACCTTTTAGGTTTGCTAAGGATAAAGGCTTTAGACAGTATGTTTCTTTTTCTTGTTCCAAATTTGTTGTGCCATGTAGAATTACAGTTGTTAGAGATTGCTTGAAACTATATTTTAATCAGAAAAAGGATCTCTCACAATAGATATGTGACTTCTAATCAAAAAATCAATTATATGTGCTTGACTATTCACTTCATTGATGAGAGTTGAAAGTTACATAAGTTGATTTTGAAATTTGTTTTATCCTCTAGCCCTAAAAGGGAAGGCATTGGTCTTTTGATTAAAAAATGCTTGCTTGAATGGGGAATTGATTGTATATTTACCATTATTGTTGATAATGCTTTTTCTAATGATACTGCAATATCATACTTGAGAAAAAGATTTTTAGTATGGAAGAAGTCAATTTGTGATGGTAAATATTTGCATATGATGTGCATTGTTCATATTGTTAATCTTGTTGTGAAAGATGGACTAACGAGTGCTGGCGTGTCACTTAAGTGTGTTCACACTGTGGTGAGATATTTGAGACAATCATTGTCTAGGTGGAAAAAATTTAAAGATTATGTTGTTGATCAAGAATAAGGAAATAAGAAATTATTGAGTTTTGATTGTCCAACCAAATGGAATTCTTCTTACTTTATGCTTGAGATTGCTTTGCTTTTTCAAGGTGTATTTGATAGGTATGAAATTTGTGAAAAAGAATTTCATGATGACTTTGGTCCTTGAGGACCTCATGGTAAGGTAGGGCTTCCCACAAATGATGATTGGTATATGATTGATAGATTGGTGAAAGTGTTGAAACACTTTTATGAAATGACTATAAGAATGTCTGGCTCAAAGTTTGTGACTTCTAATGTATTTATGGATGAGATTAGTGACATTGATGTTTTGATTAAAACAATAGGAGGCAAGTGATGATTGTGAGTTGTTAGAAGTTGCAAAAAAATAAATAAATAAATAAAAGTAAAGTTTGACAAGTATTAGGGAGATCTTATTAAAATGACCATGTTGTTGTTTGTGGCTGTTGCTCTTGATCCTCGGCATAAGTTGAAATATATTTTCTTCACTCTTACTTATATGTATGAGGGTCTATTGGGAAAGCACATGTGTTATCGAGTTAGCAAAGCTTTTCAAGAAAATTTTGAAGAGTATAAAAGAATATATGGTATTGCTCAAATGTATTTAGAAATAGGGTCACGATTTCCCAAAAGTCGTAGTGGTCTATTTGATTTTAGTGTTGATAGCAATAAGGTGGTAGCAAAGGGTTTTAGATTGGTGGAGTATCCTAAATTATGTATAGATGAGAAAGGAGATTCATAAAATCAACCAATGCTTGATATATATTTGAGTGAGAAAAAAGAGAAAGATGTGTTGGACTTTGATGTTCTTGGATGGTGGAAGATGAATGCTCACCGATTTCCTATCTTAGCGAGGTTGGCTCGTGATTTTTTTTCTATGCCTTACCCAGTCCTATACCTAAAATCAATACCTTACAATTTACCCTACCTATATAGTCCTAATACCTATTGGGTCTCAGCATTGGGTCTAGTATTTGGACCCAATTTTTTGGGTTTGGGTCCAAACCTGACCTATTCTCTCTCTCTCTCTCTCTCTCTCTCTCTCTCTCTCTCTCTCTCTCTCTCTCTCTCTCTTCTTTTTTGGCTTACTATTGGGGACAAGAAATCTGCTATTGGGTGGGGGCAAAAAAACTACCCCATTTTATATATTTGACATAAAATTAATCTATATCATAAATAAAAATGTAAAATTAAAACTATAATAAATATTTTAAATTCAATTACAATGAACTTATACTTAAATTTAATATGTCAATCTAACTATAATCATTTTTAATTAATTGAAAAGATAATCATTGAAAAAAATTAATTAATTTATATTTAATTTTAGAGGTACAAAGAACTACACTATCAGAAAAAAGAGAATAGACAAAGTATCATTTCACATTATCTACAAACAAAAAATAAAAAAAGAAAATAAATTCAAGAAATTAAGAAACCCAACTTGTTGAAAAAATGAGGCTAAGATACAAAGCAAGCAAAGTTAGGTCAACCATACCATGGTTGCAAAACCATCGATTGCATATAATAAACAATGCCATCTAGGTCGTCTCCTCAAGATACAACTTTGTCTATCCCATTGTACAATTCATTAGCATAGAAAAATAAACAATCATCACAACATCTTCAGCCTATGTGTACACACACACACACACATAGAAGTGTGAGGGTGAGACAAAGAGAACCAAAGGTGCGTGAGCCTAGGATTACTTTTAAGGATGTTTCGCTTTATCTTTTTGCAAAAGCTATTTGTTTATTTACTTAGGTACAGGAAGATATCATTGGATTTATAGAGAAAAATGGGGATGGCATAATGGAGCAAATAAGTATGATAGAGAAGAAGAATGCAATAAAGATGGCAGCCGTGGCAGAGGCGCTAGAGGTAGATATAGAGAAGTGGTAGATGTGATAACCATGGCACAACCAGTCAGGTGAGTGTTTTCAGAAAAGAGGGACAATGGATGAGGAAATCTAGGTTTTAATTTTTGATTAATTTAGACCATTAATTTTGATAGGATCCAATGGTTTAAAATATTTAGGGTAACACTCCAAAACCCTTCTCTACCTTGCACGGTAAATTATGCTATGTAAGGGCTAAGCTAATTAGAAAAAACTTAAGTTGGGAAAACAGAGAACGAAAGGAAAGAATATGAAGAAAATGATGAGAGATATTGAAAAAACTTAACATTTGATTTCATTTCTAATGCTAGTTCATACATATATAGAGCTAAATGAGAGAAATGATGTGTAACAAGCTAAACAAATTTGGTTACAGGTTTTGAAACCTATTAAATCCCTAGGTTAGCTATTAGTTTAGGATTTGTTACTTGCCAGATGCTGTTGTGATTGGGTCCATTGATTGGTAGCATGCATGAACTATCCAGATGCTTTTAATCCTGTCCCTTAATTGCCTTTTGATCAAATGGCTTCAACTTGATTACTGACTGAGTTAACTAAATTCTATCCTTTGCTTCCTTCAATTTGATGGTTCTTAAAAAGAATCCTTACCTTGATCAAACGATGAATATTTTTCCTTGGATATTCATCTTGGGTCACAACATGCTCTTCTTAAAACTATTTTCAATTAAATAAGAAAGGCGTTCTGCTAGTCAAATGGTGAAACGAATGCACCAAAGCAAAAAATATTTATATACCTAGCTCTTAAGAAAAGGAATATTTTGTGTTTAAAATCAAAATTGTTTTTTTAATAACATTTAAAATCAATATTACAATAAAAAAATAGTTTGAACATCAATTTTATTAATATGTTAAATTTATCATGTAGTTAATCTTTAGAAATAATAATGATTTTATGAAGTTACATCTGATATGGAAGAGCTCGAGAAAGCTCATAGCTCGTCAAAGTGGCATTGTGGGTAGAAAACTTGTTGAGTGGGCTCCATTATGTTGATTTAAGAGTGATGCTCATGAGGTGTAGGCAAAGTTGCACTACTTATCCCGATTAAATGAATACTACATAGGTCGACCCTTGCCTAATAAGGAGGATCAAGACACAACTTCATATCATCCTCACATCATAGACCTCATTGGAATAAAAAGAGAATAATTGATGAATGAACCAGTTAAGGAACTAACCTCAATAGATCAGGTGACGATGCATTTGGCGTGCTTTGCCTATTTAATGTGTTCTAGGCTTTGCTTAGCATATTATTTTTGTATTTAATGCTATGAAATAAAAATTCTATCCACATTAAATACATCATCGACCCATCTTCACAACAATTAATGCGGAAGATTCAATGTTGTACCTCCAAGCAGGCCAAAAGCATGCCAACTGACACATATCAAAAGACCTCTCTGTTAGTTGTCGCCCTTGGAAATGAGTTAATCATACTATTCATTGGGGCTGTTGGTTTTCTCGACCTCCCATCTTTAAGGTAGTACTCAAATTATAAATGCTCTCATTTTGCAAGTACTTCAAGAATGCACACTCACATACTTTGGCTCTCACTTTGCCCTTTTACCGTTACATATACTTGACGTTACTTAGGCATTGAAGGGTTTAGTCGATAGCCATATTATCAAGCCTGATGTGCTTTTTGTTTGGTTGCAGGACTCGACTAATATTGCCATTTGTTGCCCAAATGCAAGTCTCTCTTCCATTTGACTAAAAAGAGATATTTACTTACTCACCTCTTACCAAAAATATACGCCATCATTTGGCATCATCTACATGATCTAGAGTCCACAATCACGAATATATGATGCCCACCAATCATGTTAATTTTAGGAGACAAAGCAAATAGAGTTCACCACCATATCTACCACCTCTACCACAAATCTCTATATCACAACAAGCAAACTAAGAGACAGCTAGTCTATGCTCTTAGCTAGACCAAGTTGCCACTTTAACAATCCTACAACTTATGGAAAAGATAAATGACCAGATCTCAATGCAAATCTCAGATGCTTTGCAAAAGTATAATTAGTAAATTGCTCCAGCTACAAGCAACACCCTCAACTGTCGTAGCTCATCAAGTATGCTCAACTCCATGAGCAACAAAAAGGATGAAACAAGAGTTTAGCCCAATTAACGTAACAAAAGCTTAGCATGTGGCTTCCATGAGCGTCCCAAATAGCTTTTCTAGCAACAAAAGAGGTGGTTGATTTTGTGGTAGAAATGGCTCAACCCCATTAAGCCCCATAGCACGAAAGGGGCGAGTGCAACAAGCCGAGCTTGGTAAAAACCTAAACCTGATAGATTGAGAAGAATAAAAGGAGGTATCCCATCAAGTTCAGCAATTTAATAGACACTTGGAAGAGTTGTTTCATTGAAATTTAAAAAAATAGCTCTCAATTGGATAGTCACACCAACACTAACAAGAGAGAGAATCCCCATTCATACTAGGAATTATTAAGGAGCACATTGCAATGATCTTCAAAGTGCCCATAGACCATCGAAGATAAACCAGCTCCATGGAGCCAAATGAGAACTAGCTAATTAATCATTGGAATATAATATATATTTAATCATAAAAAATATTAAATTAACAAATATCATGCAAATTATTGCACTTCAAATATTAGATAAACCATATTGGAGTTTTCTTTTAAAATCTAAAAATGGTTGAGATTAAATATATGATAACCAAATTAGGGTTCCTAATAAACAACAATCCAAAATATATATTAACTAAAACATGAGGCAAAACAAATAAATTTAAGGATTTTCTTTTCAACCGCAATTGTGAAGTGTATGTGAGAATAAAATACCTTCTTGGCGAAAGTGAAAGACCGTATCTAATCTTTAAAAATATGGACTAAAATGAAAGTCTTCTTTTCTTGAGCAACACGGTGATGTAGATGACAAGTTAGAGAAATGAGGGGGAGTAATACTCAATAGAAGATGGAGAATAACATTTATGTCAATTTCATAAATGGAGGGAGATGAGAAGAGAAAATGTGAAACAAGGAGTTAAAAATGCGAAAACGTGAAAAATGGAGAGAATTTTAGGTTTTTATGGTTTCGAATTGAAGTTATGTGAATTTTAGCATTTTTGAATAGAAATAGAAAGTGAATTCAAAATTTAGTTTTGAAGTAGGAAGTACATATAAAAAAAAATTATGTGGAAACTAAACACAAAAATAAAATTAAGTTTAAGAATTTGACTCCAATTTACCCAAAAAAAATCCAGAGTCCAATAATGGGTTCGGTCCATCCAACATCAATTCAATTCATTTTGACCCGTTGCACAGTCGGGGCTCAGCCCATTTTTGGCATATCACCTCAGTCTGTCTCTCGACTCTTTCCACGGAGGAGTAGAGAGAGACCATGTCCGCAGCAACACTTTCGCCTTCAACTATTCTACGAAAAACCCAAACCCCTATTATCTTTTCTCTCCTCCCAAACTATTTCCTCTCGGCCCCTCGCGGCCTCCGTTTTCCTCTCCTGAACTCAACATCTTTCTTTAATTCCTACAAGCCCCCCCACTTCTCCACCCACCCTCTATACGAAACAGGTTCACAAGCACAGCCAGAAGATGAGGAGGAGGGACTCGCCATAGGCGACTGCCTAGTCTATGAAGAAGGCATTTTCGATGACCCATTTCTTCAAAACACGCAGAATTCAAGAAACAACGACGCTGGAGTCAGTAAAGAAACAAATATCTCGCCCGAAAACTTGATTCCGGAGAATTGGTTGGATATTCAGAGGGAATTGAGCATCACGAAGAAGGAGAAGCGAAGGCTCTCACAGAAATTGGAATACGGCAGAAGGGTGGAGAAGAGACGGCAAGCCCTGATGCCTCTCAATTCAGAGGTGTACGAAAAGTTTAAGTATGAGAAACTGAAGCAGTTGAAGCCCGTGGTGCTCGATAAACGGGAGCCGGAATATCTGGAGGAGAGTGATAAGTACTTGAAGGGTGTTGACGAGAGAAGTGGAGAGGAGATTAGTGGTAGACTGGCTCCGAGGAACCCGAGGTTGGCTGTGTATGGGGGAGGTTTGGAGGATATCTCGGCCCATTTCAGTAGTGGGAGCTATGATCCTGCCGCTGCTGACAAATCTCGAGGTATATTTGCTGTTTTCCTTTTTCTAATCTGTACTGATTGGATTATTCAGTTGTGTGTTGAACTGTCACCTAAATTTTGATGATCTGAATGGATATAATTTTTCCTTGAAGAGTGCTATAGAAAAGTTCTATGCTTTGGTGAGCATTAGATTGTTATGCATTTTCTGTTGTCAACTTGTCTTGGATGCTTTTGATCTCTGTAGTCTGAAGCAAGGCTCGATTAAGAAATTGAGCTTCGAGCAATGAGGTTTAAAGTTTAACGGGCCTTTGTTGATTATGTATAGCATCATGAGCGTGTTAGCATAAATTATAGAAGCTTTCCCTTGCATGAGACTGAAATTCTCAAATGTTTCTGGTATTCATCCAAGATGAATAAACTTTTAGCTAAGAGGCGATGGATAGGGGACTGTTTACAAAAGAAGATTGATCTTAAGATTTATTACAATGTAATATTCTCTGTCCCCTGGTATACCATGCTTATTTCAACAGCCATGATACTTTTATGTTGTGATGCTTTGATTAAGATTATATATTAACGAGAAGTCTTAGCCTGCATGAATGGCAATGGTATGCTAAAATATTACTCTCAAGTGTGTAAGAATGTCATACAAGCTGGACTACCTGGTACTCATATTATATGGCACAATTTTCATTTCTTTCTGTGTTGATCAATCTAACCTTCAGCACTTCTATCTGGAAATTGTCTAGGCACTTGTAAATTGTTCTCAAAAGAAGAAAAGGTATTAATAAATGGGCGGGTTCCTGATTTAGCAGTTGCCACCTCGGTGAGTATCTTGATGTCTCTCTTTTATACCGTAGGAATGATGGCTTATTAAAGTGCAGATATGTGGTGTAGAAGTCGATATGATGAATGTAATTTGAAAAGCAGCTTGGTTTTATCCTCTTGTTTTATGGTGAAATCTGTGCTAGTTCAATACTCAAATTTCTGTTGCTCCTAATTCTCAGCTGTGCAGAAACAACTTGGACTTTACTTGTTTAGAAGAGAAAAAAAATGTTCCTATGGAGTTCCCAAAATCTGGAGATAGGCACATAATATCATTCCTGATACCCAAAATATGACCAAGAAAACAAGTAAACATCTGTTGAAGTGTAGCTGTAATTGTATTGCACTCTTCAAATAAATTTAGATAACTAATTCAACTCTGGTTTACAAATTTTGAGTTACCCAAAAGTCTGTCAATTGAAATGTTGATGAATGATCTACCTAATTTTCTTATATATCAACATTACTCAGATAAAATTCTATACTGATACTTTAATTAGTCATTACTATCTTTCTTTCAGGCCACACTAAATGGCATAGAGAAAATTTTTCCTTTTTTTCCCCCCTTATCATATTAATGGTAAAGATCTAACTGTTTGTACCATTTATGATCCTCAAAATTCTCTTCCTGAACTAGTTTATTTATCAAAAATTTCAATCTTCTGTGGCTATTTGCACTCTTTAGATCTTGTTTATAGAGGTTCCTTGCTCTTTTTGTCAACAAACCCTATTAGCAATTGGTTAGCACATCACTTTTATGGGCTTGTTGCTTTTGCATTTAATAAATTCACTGCTGCTATTTATTTATATTAATTTTTTTTTTCATTTTTATTCTTTCTTTCTTTTCAGACTATGGTCTATGCTAATCCAAGAAGCGAATGCTTATTTTTCAGGGAAAATGGCATCCTCTGCATACCCTTGCTGCGTCAGGAGAATTTTACCTTGTGAATTCTTTGTTAAAGCACAACCTTGACATTAATGCCCCTGACAAGGTTAACTAGATGAAAAATGCCTTTATACTTATTTTTCCCTATACATGTTGGACACTCCTTCTATTGATCAGTATGGAAATTCTGACCTTGAATTAGTGCATTTCTTAGAGGTGCTATCCTGTTCTTGTAACTGATTCCGTTTTGCCATTATCGTGATTTTCGCTGCAGAATGGGTTGACTGCAATACACAAAGCAATACTTGGCAAAAAGCAGGCTATTTTTAACTTTCTTTTGAGAGAATCAGCAAATCCCTTTGTGCATGACAATGTAAGTCAAACCTACTTTGTTGCTGGGCAATTCTTATGTGTGTATGCGTATTGCATTATAACATGCTTATAAGTAAGATCTGGTGATGTGATCACAGAAACACTGGGTTAAGTTATTCATGAAAACACTTGATTTTAATTTTATTTCTATTTCTGTTTCCTTTTTTTTTTTGGTTTGGTGTTGCTACGACAGGAAGGGGCTACCTTAATGCACTATGCTGTGTTTGCAGCTTCCAGTCAGATGATAAAAATTCTTTTATTGTACAATGTAGATATAAATCTTCAAGACAATGTAAGCTTTCTAATCTAGATCTGAGCAACCTATTTTTGGCGTTCTTTTCTTGGTACCTGAGATTGATCTGGCTTCTTTTCTTGTTACTATTAGGATGGATGGACAGCACTACATCTTGCTGTGCAATCTCGTAGGACAGATGTAGTGAGACTTTTGTTGATTAAGGGAGCTGATAAAACTCTCAAGAACCGGGTAAAAAGTTGCAACTTGTTTGGGAACTCATTATGAGATTGTGTTTGTGTTCTTTCTTGAAATCTCAAAGTTCCTAGACAGTATTCATCTGCTTCTGACTTTAAAAATGGCATTTTGTGTATGTGTTCATGTCTGTCAACTCATTCTAACTGTGAATATGGGCTATAGTGGTTGTCAACTGCAGAATCATGCCCTTATTTGAATTATTTTTTTGTATACTTACCAAATCAAAGTATTGAGATGCTGCCAGATCAAAGGATTACATCCAAGGTCTAGCATGCATTGTTTGTTCTATGCATTTACATGGCAGACCAATGCATTTATGCGTTTTTCTTTAGCCTGTAGAGATTTCCTGGGTAACTAGTTGCCACCACACAAAAAACTGTCATGAGTTCCATGCTTGAGCTTTTTTGAGAATATTTTTAATTTTTTTCGTTGTGATTGAAATGTTTAGATCAACATATGGCATTCTTTATGTTTTAAATGCACTATAGAAACGTCTTATTTTCTTTTAACTTTTCTTGTGTTTCCTTAATCCTTCTTGTTTATCTCAGGATGGATTGACTGCACCGGATCTCTGCCTCTATTCTGGTAGAGATACAAGAACTTATGAACTTATCAAGCTACTAAAACGGCTTCCCTAGCCTTGAAGAATTCCACAACTAAGTTGAGTTATGCAACTGCTAAATAGGATCGGTTGCCGTGATGGCTGCTATATCTTGGCTGCTTCGTTATAAGATTTTCTTTAAAAATAAATTAATTAAGAGGGTTATCGTCTTCTAAATATCTATATCTACATTATTAATAAAGTGTGCATATATATATATATATATTGGTTTGTTTTTGAATAATTTATCAAAATTGCCCCTACTTCTTCTTTCTTTCTTTCTTTCTTTCTTTTTCTCTTCAATTTCTAATAAACTAGAAGTTATACACAATAACTATCATTTATAAATCACCTATTTTATGCCAACAATTACAATTTTATCATAACATTTAATTTTTATTATGAAAAAAATATTAAAATTATTCAAACAAATTACATTATATAAAAAATAAATAAATATTGTTATCATATAAGAAATGTTATAAAAATTTTAGCACATGCATCGAATTTGTCAAATTGCTAGTGTAAAATAATTAAGGAGAAGCGCATACCAATTTATTGCCGTCTCCCGAATTCAAAAAATTATATTTAATAAAGGTTTTTGAAGAGAAAAGCCTCCAAATTGATTAGGAAAATAACTAAGAAAAACTTTGAAGGCATTTGCAAGGTAAATAAAATTTTAATAACAAAACTATTCTTGAAGGCATTTTGCTTTACGAATATTTAATTTGGAATTAATTATTAAACAACTTTTTAGTGATATAAGAATTAAAAAATTTATATTTATTTAAATAATGATTGGGAATATAATTATATATAATTTTGACTTATATGATGATGTGAAAGGATTATATATTTTTAATAATATTTTAGGAAAAAGAGTTGAGCTATAAAGAAATGCTTGGTTTTATTTTTGAAGAATGAAAACTGTAGGAAACAATTGACAGTTAATATCAAGATGTTTGTATTCATATTACAATTTTGTTCATTAAAAGTTTCTTGAATACTATTTCAAATAAAATCTTATCTATATGCCTTCGAATGTACATGAACTCTAAATTCTTTGACTTGACAGCTTCCAAACATTTCTTACTTGCAATCTGAGATAGCTATATGAGTTTCCACTAATTTACAGACTTTAAGCTCTTGAAAATAATTTGGTGATATTTCAATAGAAATAGGGAGAAAATTAATGAATATGAAGAGAGCATGTAAAGAGTGAACATTTAAGTTGTGTATTTTGAACTTGTAGAGACTAGAGAGATGATTCTATTATAAACGAGTCTTTCATGGGCCCAGCATAGCTAAGAGTATCAATGAAAATATAGATAGTGATTCTTCCACAAATAAGAGTTATCCATCAAAATATGAGTACCCCCTATACAACGACTTATAATTCCACAATTAGTGTTTATTCATCTAAATGATATTATGATCTCCTAACATAAGGGATTCTAATCGAATAAAAATTATATTCCATCTATATATAGATAACATCAATTAAAATATGAATAACTATTATATCAAGAGTGCAAAACCCAGTTCAATTCATAAAAGAAATGTTCAGTAATGCTCCCAAACTAAACCTAAATATTTTACATATTATCTTATACATACAAACAATATTATCTATATACTTAGATTTATGCATATATTACATTTACATTTTTATACATACGGATACAGATATATCGTGCATGAATATTTTTTTGTGCGTATTCATATAAAAACATATACATCCACATAATTACATAACACATTATGTATACATACTTTCTCTGCAAATGTACATATAAACAGGTGTACTATACATTAAAAAAATACAACTTCATAAATATGTAACATGTATGCACACATACATACATATACACATATATAAAATTAATACAAAATTTTATTTTAAAAATACATTTGTTTCAGCGTGTTTATATATATACATATAAATATGTATGTTCATATGCTGCATACCCGTATATCATTATTTATATATGACCATTTGTATTTATACATACAAATATATAAATAATGGTGCAATTAACATTTGTCACGTGTTCTTTTTGTTTTTTCCAAGAAATGCATACCAAATAACTTTAGATAAAATTTTCCAAAATAACAATCCAACGGAACACAATTTGAAACGAAAATCTCACATGAAATATTATCATTATGGCTTTTCTCTAAAAAGTAAAACATCTAAACAATACTCCAAACTCATTTTTCATTTGTCTCAACTTATTTTTTCACACAAAATCAATTCTCTATAATGATATCCCATTCAATTGTAGCTTAAAAGATCAATAAAATAATCATGATTTATTTTCTATTGATGTGTTAGAAGATCTTGTCGGATGTAACATATCTTGTGGAATGGAGAGTTTAGATCAATCTCAAAGAGCCATGTGTAGCTTGACCAACAGTGGATAAGTTGCATCACTGCCACCTTGTTTAGGCCATGCTCGATATTATTTACCGCCCATACCTACTAAGGATCACTTATCCCAAGATCAACCATTTTGTGGTCATCTATCAACATTCAACTGTTGGAATAGTGCCTCACAGCCAATTAGATTAGCATGTAAATACTATTTCACTTGTGATACAATTTTAATTGAATGATATTTTATTATTAAATGGTTGCTTTCATCTTATACTTATTATACTTCATTTGCATTTGGTTGAAGCCCCTAAATCATAAAAAACTATGGGACTTGGTCATGTATATGATATGATCATGAAACAAGTTCTACAGTCATGATTTTAAATATTCAAAGTCATAAAATCCTAAGAGGTAGGGCATTTAAGATTTGGATAGACTTGCACTAATAATAAATATTCCAAGAGGTTGGATATTGCTTTGTTTCATGAGTAATCTATGTAAAACATGGATGTGTATTAGTGGATGCTTGTTAAAGATCAAGTTCACTAAAGATCTACCTAGAGAATCTACCAGATAGTCATAGTGGCAAGTTCTCTAGCTTGTGCTAGTGCATATAATTAGTTCTTAGACTTGAGGATTCATGGTAACCTTATGTTTAGGTCCTTATGCTTTAACTCTTCTCTAACCATGTAACGGGTCATCCAGGGTTAAAATTGGGTATGAGCTACTTAAGCATGGAACTTTGTGAGATGCAAGATACGATCCATCTCTTCATTGTTGTAAAGGATGAGTGCATTTTCTATATATTCTATAATGATTGATTCCAAGAAATTCTTGCACAAGGTAGTATGACAATTTAGAAAATGAGTTTTCCAAAGTTGAGGTCATAAAGGAAAATCAAACATTAGATGTAGAAATATAGTTATCAAGGCTATTAAGGAGCCAACAATTCAAGTTGCCACCTTCCTTGGTAGTAGCTAAGCACAGTTGTGGGCATGCTTTCTACGCACTCGTTGTGTGCCCAGCCAGCTGGTTGGGTAGCGGCCCAGCCAAGGTCACCTCAAAACCTAATTTTGTGCTATTTTTGAATTTTTGACCTATCAAACTTGATTATTTCATCCTTATTTTGATGAATAAATGTTGGGTAAGTGCTCAAAGAAATGTTGGGCATTTTTTCTTGTTTTTGAAGTCAAATTTATGTTAATATTCAAATAGGTGCAAAAATGAGATGCATAAAGAGTTATGCTTATTTTTGTCTATTAATTAATTGTTTATGAGATAAGCATTTAATTGGATGAATTGAATGCTAATTCTTATTTATTGTTCATTTAATTATTGAATGGACGATAAATGTATAGGGATGAACATAGCCTTTCAATTGGTTTTATTTGTTTTAAGTTGTTGAAAAGGCTTGTATTAAATAGGGGCTTGCATGCCTCTTGATTTTTTTACCTTGTAAATGTTATGAAAGAAGAACTCTAAGGGTGAGGACTTCTCTTATAAATGTTTCAAGGAGACAAAGAAGGCTAAGAGAATTAGGAATGCTTGAAGGCCCATGAATGTTGGGATACATTTACATAATATATAGGATTTAATCAACTTACTTAAAATTAACTAAGTAATTTACTTATGGCTCTAAGTGTACTATTTGGTTAAGGCTCATGGTCATTCTACCTTAGGAGCATGCTAGGCTCATTTACTTATTTTTTCTTTCTTTATCCTATGGATGTATGAGATGCATGGTTAGAATATAGAAAACCTAAATAAGAGAAGATAAAATTGATGAGATCTTTCAAAGCAAGAAAATCCCTCAACTTAGAGGGGTCTAAGTTTTCCAAAATATTAAGTTAATTTGGACACAAATTAAAAGGAGTTTTAATTAATTCAAGCCTTCTACCAATAGTTTGTGACATGAGATGCTACCATATTTATTTTATGCCTCATGAGTCGTGGGTCACATTTTTGGAGGAAAGCTATGTTCACTTACTTAGCATATGATGCACTTTTATTTAAAACTTACTTTGCCATTGTCTCACAAGTAGTGAAATGATGTAATGGAGTTTATAATTAAAGATTGATTGGTAGGTATGACATAACACCTAGTAGTATAAATGTCGCACAAGTCATGGGTCTACATAAAAAGTGAGGCAAAACACATCAAAGGTTGTATAGAGATGCAATTAGCAAAAGTTGCTTATGATAGGATTATTTGTGGATGTCTCACAAGTCCTGGGTCCATGAATGATGTCTTTGCACCTTGATTCTCACTAGAAAATGAGATTTTTCAAATTCCTTTAGGTGGTGAGGGATTTGATAAAATAGTGGGAGAAAAACATGCTTGAAAATTCATAAACATGTTTTCTCATATCAAAATTCAATCATATCTCATATTCTTTTTTTCACCTTTGTGTATTTGTGAAATCTCAAATCAAATGGTTAAGAATCCACTCAATGTGATTTTGAAAACCAATAAACTAACTCGGCTAAACTACCACAATTTACTAAACCTCAAAATCATTCTAGATTCTGAGAAATGGATATATGTCCTATATCAAGGCACTCTTAATCCCATAGGGCTAATGTAGGTCAAGAGACACATGAAATGTTCAAAAAAAGGGTTGAGGATCACCTCTTAGCCCATAGTCTCATGATGGCATTTATCAACTTCAAAGTCTCATGAACACATGAAACATGCCTTGGTCTATTGCTTGCAAGAGTTGTATAACAAAGAAAGTATGAGAGATTCATGTTGTAAAAGGAGATTTTTCAAGCTAGGATGATTGAGGGGTTATGTGTCCTCAACTATGATCTAAAAATGATTAGATTTGTTGAGAAGCTCTTCAATTTGGATGTAGTGATGGATAATGATCTTTATGGGGATTTGATCCTCACATCTTTATCAAGTTTATTTGACCAAAGTGTTGATCTAGAAAGAGACAACCATGACAAGGATGAATCTTTAATGATTGTTTTGTTGGAATAGTGCCCCGCAAACCAATTAGATTGGCATGTAAACTATTTCACTTATGATACAATCTTAATTAAATGAGATTCATTTTACATGGTCATCTTTATCTTATGCTTATATTACTTCACTAGCATTTGGTTGAAGTTTTTAGATCACACATGACTCCAGGACTTGGTCACGCACTGGGTGATGATCATGAAACAAGTCTTACATAGTCATGATCTTAAATCTTTCAAGTTGTAGGATCTTATAAGATAAGGTAATTAAGATCTAGATAGACTTACACTAACGATGCATAAATCCAAAGATTGGATTTTAGTCCATTTCATGAGCAATCCATATAAGATATAGGTACATATTAGTGGGTGTTTGTTAGAGAACAAATTCACTGAAGGCCGTCATGAGAATCTACTAGATAGTCGTAGTGGCACGTTTTCCAACTTATGCTAGTGCATATAATTAGTCATTTGCTTGAGGATCCATGGTAATCTTGCATTTAGGTCCTCATACTTTAACTCTTTCTTGAACACTTAGCAGGTTTTTCAGGTTGAGATTGGATATAAGCAACTTAAACATGAAGATTTGTGTGATCCAAGATTGGATCTAACTCCTCATCATTGTGAACGGTGAGTGCATTTCCTATGTATTCTATAATGATCGATTCCACAATATCCTTGCACAAGGTAGTATGAAACTTTGGAAAATGAGTTTTTCAAAGATGAGGTCATAAAGGAAAATTGAATATTGGAATAGAGATATAAAATTGAGGCTATTAGGAAGCTAACAAATATCTTGCCCTAAGCCTCTTTCGGGAGATAAGAGATGGAAGGACCATAATTTCATGGTAAGCATAGACCTAAAATGGTTCTCTAGAAGCATTCATTTCAATCAATTAGTTGGGCTCCATGGGCTTGAGGTTGGACATTGACCATGAAGATTGGACACTCTTCAATTAATGAGATTAATTGAATTGAGTTTAGACTAATGTGAATATTTGATATTCAATAAATCACAAGAGTTGTGAGCTCATGTCCAATGAATGGTAGAACCTAATAGGTCACACACAAAAGCCAATCGGGAATTCTACTTGATGAAGAGGAATTTTCTAAGAGTTAGAAAGATTTCACCTTGACTAATTTTAAATAGGCATGCGGTTGACATAATTTTTTGGTAATTTTTGCTTGATCAATTTAATTGTTAAATTGATCTAATTAGTTCAAGGAGTTAAATTAGACTAATTAAATTAAGAATTTAATTTAATTGGTACCACATGACTATCAATTGGTCAAGTTAACTTAATGAGTTAAGTTAACAATAACTAGCTTAAAGAGTTTAGTTAATTAACTTAAGAGTTAAGTCAAAGGTTAATTAACTAAATTAAAGTGTTTAATTTAATTAAAATAAAGAATACATTTTGGAGGAAAAATTCAAATGAAATTTTTATTTGGTGTGAATTAGAATTTATTTGGATGACATTTCATAGATGAAATGAAGATTCTAAATGAAATTCAAATTCACATACAAGTTGGCAAGCAAGTTGGCGCCAACTATGAGGGAGGTGTGATGCCACCTAAGTGTCACACCTTCCCTCCATCTATATATAGATATAGAGGATGGCTGGTCACATGTATGTGATGCACAAGAAGTTTAGATCTAATTGTTAGATTCTCTCATTCCCTCCAATTTTCCTTGTGTTGCCTCGTATGTTGAAGTTTTACATTTTCTTCAACCTCTACCTCCAAATTAGCCTTAATCCTCTCATATCTCTTCTTTGTTTTTCTCTAGCTAACATAGGAGAGATCTGGATTGTCCATTGGAGTGTGGATCTTATCATTTGAGGCAAAACAATTGGATTGCTAGCCTTTTGGAGATCCTTTGTTTGGGCAGAAAATTGGAGAGATTTCTGGAGGCACTTTGGAGTTTTTGATTTCACTGATTTTTATACTCTATATTCATCAAGGTGTTGGTGATTTTCAGTTGAAATTTCTGCTGATTCTAAAGAGATTTGGTTGGGCAAAAGTTGTCCACAATATGCTGTGCCAGTGGAAACTGCATTGAAGGAGTTCAAGCTAGTCTTCACAATTTCAGTTGAATTTTACTTTTAAGGTAATTATGTGACCTAAATCCACTTTAGTGTCATGAATTAGATCCTTGTGGAGGTGTAATCAAGTTATATTTCTATTTTCAAGTGTTTAATAATTGGATCCTTGCTCATATTCTCTTCATGCTTCCTCCTCCCACTCTAAAGGCCCAATAGGCAAGTAGAAAGAGGACAAGAAGAAGAAAGGTTCTTTTTCAAGAGGAAACAAACATTTAAGGCATCCAGTGGAGTTAATACGATTATAGAGGATAAAAATATGTCACTTGTTTCTACTCTGGTGAAAAGGGCTATTGGAAGTGAAATTGCAAGAAATATCTTGCAATCCTTGGGAAGAGTACGTACTTTTTGAAGTGCACCCAAGGATAAATTCTTCCTCATGAATATATGATATCACATATGGTTCTCATTTTTATAATTTGTTACGAAGGATGGAAAGAAGAATATCTTAGTGATGGGGATATGATCCAATGCCTTGGCAATGGAACAAAAATTACCGCCAAAGTTGAAGGCGTGATGAAGTTAGACTTAGGAAACTCCTTACTTGTATTGGATCCTTGTTATTGTGTACCGAATCTTGTTAAGAACATTATTTCAATTCCTATTTTGGATAGTGAATGATATGATTTTTCAATATAAATGGGAAATTGAAGGTAATAAAGAATGGTCCTTTAGTTGCAATTGGTACACTTAACAATGGATTATACATTTTGAATTCTCAACCATCACTAATGCACATTCAACAAAGTAAAAAAAACTTAGATAACTAAGAAGATACCATTTTTGACATGCAGGACCAGGACATATTTTCAAGAATAGGATGAACAAGATATGAGCCCTCAAATCACTAAAAATTAGTGGCATAGAGAATCTTCCTACTTGTGAATATGGTTTGAAAGGAAAAATGACTAAGGATCCTTTTGTGGGACAAATATAGCAAACCACAAATCCTTTAGATTTGATCCATATAAATGTTTGTACACCATTAAGAGTTAGTGCAACAGAATGCTATTCTTACTTCATTATCTTCATTGATGATCATACTTAGTTTGGACATATGTACCTTATGAAGTATAAAGTCGAAGCCTTTGAAATGTTCAAAGAATATAAGAATGAAGTAGAAAAGTAACAAGGACTTAGTATTAAAGCTCTTTGATCAAATCAAGAAGGTGAATACTTAAGTACCAAATTTTTGGATTATCTAAAGAAGAAAGAGATTCTCTCACAATGGACTCCACTCTGTACACCCCAACATAATGGAATAGTCAAGAGAAAAAATCGTACCTTGTTGTACATGGTATGTTCCATGATGAGCTTTATTGATGTGCCTATATCCTTTCGTGGATATGCCTTAGAACTGACAGCAATGCACTAAATGTAGTACCCTTTAAAGTTGGTGCTAAAGATATTGCATGAGATGTGGTATGGCAAAGCACCTTCTTAATCTTATCTACGAGTTTAGGGGTCTCCCACATATGTTAAGAGGTTAGTGAGAGACAAGTTGGATGTGAGATCCACATTGTGTAAGTTTGTGGGATACCTAAAAGAGTTTTTGGGTTATTATTTCTATGATCCCTTGGAACAAAAGGTGTTTGTTTCGAGGAATGCTACTTTTTTGGACAAGGAATTATTTTTAGATAGAAATGGCATTTTTGTTGAACTTGATGAAGTTCAGAATGATCATATAATCCCACAAGTCGTAGAAATAAGAGAACATCATGAGCCTAGCACATAACCTCTAAACAGTTGGACCAAGTCAAGAAGTAACTCAAAAGATTCAGATTCCTTTATGAAATGGGCCAAGTAGATAGTGATTCGAAGACTTATGCATAAGGATGAAAATAGATTAGGCTACTCGTTAGGGGCCTATGGCCTAGCCTACTTATGGCCTACATTAGCCGAGCCAATTTAATAAAAAGGCCAAGTCATAGCTTAAAAAATAGCTTTTTTTAACTAAATAGGTTAGATTTAGATTCTTCTAAAAGCTTGTGAAGCCTAACAAGCCAGTCTATTTATCCTTCTTCACATAAAAAGTATAATAAAAATGATATAATATTAAATAATAATTTCTTTAATTAGTAATTTATGTAATTTATTATGTTGTTTTGTTAAAATGATACTATTTTATACTTAGATTTGAACTTCCATATTTATGCATTTATTGTTTCTTATTTTGATTATTTCTTATCAAAGTCTATTACAAGTTTGAGCACATTAAAAATTTAGATTTAAGTGATGTTTAGACTTAATTGAAGCCTTAATACAAAATATGCTTTTAGATAGGCTTTTAGGATAGGTTAAGGCTTTAGAATTTATTAAAAAGGCTAGGCCTAATCTTAAAAAAAATCCTATCATAGATAATAGGCTAGGCTTAGGCTCATTATTTGTATAATAAGCTTGACCTATTTAAGTCAAAGCCTAGCTTAGCTTATTTCCATGTCCACTTATGAGGAAGTTATGTTGGACATAGATTAGAGACATTAGCTCGAGACCATGAAATTCGAAATAGACTCTATGTACTCCAACAAAATATAATTTTGATAGATCCACCAGAGGGAATAGTATCCGTTGGTTGTAAGTGAATCTACATGTGAAAGCTAGGAGTCAATAAAAAGGTAACAACCTTTAGGGCGAGACTGGTGGCAAAAGGTTACACTCAAAGACCTAGTATTGACTTTGAGGAAACCTTTTCACCAGTCGCTATACCTATGAGATATGGCAAATGGATGTAAAGACTGCTTTCCTTAATAGAAACATTGAAGAAGAAATTTATATAGAGTAATAATAAGGTTTTACTTCCAAATGGAGTAAGCAAAAAGTTTGCAAACTCCAAAAGTCTATTTATGGACTTAAACAGATCTCCCAAAGTTAGAACATACATTTTGATAAAACAGTCAAAGTATTTGGCTTTATAAAAAATGTGTATAAATCTTACATGTACAAAAAAGCTAGTGGGAGTTCGATACTGTTTGTTGTACTTTATGTTGTTGACATTCTTCTTATTAGGAATAAGAAAGAAGTGTTAAAGTGTACTTAAGCATGATTATCTTCGCAATTTTTCATCACGGATTTGAGAGAAGTATCCTACGTATTAGGAAGATGGATATATAGAGATAGATCAAAGAGTATGTTAGGGCTCTCTAAAACCTCATACATTGACAAGATACTAAAAAGGTCTAGTATAGAAGAATCCAAGAAGGGATTCTTTCCCATAGGACATGATCTTTGTCTCTCCAAGTTTATGACCCCTAAGATTAAAGATGATATACGCCCACGCAGGGAACATAATGTATGTCATTCAATATACAAGGTCAGATGTAACACATGCTCGCATTGTTACGAGTTGCTTTCAATTCGACCCAAGTGAAAGTTATTGGAAAGCCGTAAAAGCAATCCTGAAGTACTTGAGAAGAACTAATGATTTATATTTAGTATACGACAATGAAGAATTGAAACATAAAGGGTTTTTGGATTCTAGTTTCCAATTTGATAAAGATAACCTTAAATTACCTTAGGATTTATATTTTGTTTCAATAGCAATGCAGTGAGTTGAAAGAGTTCCAAACAAGACATCATGGCTAATTCTATCATTGAGATAGAATATATTATGGCTTCAAAAACTGCAACTGTGGGTGTTTGGATTAAAAACTTCATCCAAAAGTTGGATGTAGTGCCTAGCATTACTGAGCCGATTATTGTCTTTTGTGACAATAATGGAGTAGTTGCACAAGCAAAAGAGCTAAGATCTCATCAATGATCCAAGCACATTTTAAGGCATTTTCACTTGATCTGTGAGATCATTGACAAAGGCAACATCTGAGAGGCTAGCCTCAAACGTTAATATAATATTTATACTAAGTAAACATTTAATGCGAAAGTCTTTGAAGGACATCTTGAGAATATGGGTATAAGACTATGGGGAATTAGCTTTAGGGCAAGTGGGAGATTGTTGGAATAGTGCTCTATAGCCAATTAGATTGGTGTGTAAATACTATTTTATTTGTAATACAACTTTGATTGAATGATATTTTTATTAAATAGCCGCCTTCATTTTATGCTTATTATACTTTACTTGCATTTGGTTAAAGCCCCCAAATTATACAAGACTATGGAACTCGGTCATATATATGATGTTGATCATGAAACAGGTATTTACGGTCATGATTTTAAATATTCCAAGTCATAGAATCTTAAGAGATGGGGCATCTAAAATTCAGATAGACTTTCTCTAACGATGCATATTCCAAGGGGTTGGATATTGCTCCATTTCCTATGCAATCTATATGAGACATGGGTGCTTGTTAGATAACAAGTTTATTAAAGATTGACTCAAAGAATCCACTAGATAGCCATAGTGGTAAATTAGTAGTGGCAAGTTCTTCAGTGTACGCTAGTGCATGTAATTAATCTTTAGACCTGAGGATCCATTGTAATATTATGTTTAGATCATTATGCTTTCAATATTTTTCGACCATGTAGCGGGTCATCCGAGGTTAAGATTGAGCATAAATTACTTAAGCATGGAGCTTTATAAGATTTAAGAAGGGATCTATCTCCTTATTATTATGAAGGATGAGTACATCTCCTATGTATTCTATAATGGTTGATTCCAAAAATGTCCTTGTACAAGGTAGTATGACAATTTAGAGAAGGAGTTTTCCAAATTCAAGGTCATAAAGGGGAATCGGACATTAGATGTAGAAACATAGCTATTAAGGCTATTATGATGCCAACAAATATCTTATCCTAGTTTTTTTTCAATAGATAAGAGACGGAAGGATTGTATTTGCATGGTAGGCATAAGCTATAATAGGTTATCAAGACTTAATTCATCCATCCAATTAGTTGGACTCCATAAGCTTGTTGCTAGACATTAACCATAGAGGTTGGGTGCTCTTCAAAGAATAGAAATTAGTTGAAAGGGTTATTAATTTAAAGGAGTTTAAACTAATGTAAATTTTTTAATATTCAAAATATCATAGTAAATTGTAAGCCCATGTCCAATGAATATATAAGTCTAATGGTTCACATAGAAAAGCCTATAGGAAGCTCATATTTGATAGGAGGAATTTTCTAATGCCTAGGCATTTTTGAGAAAAGGACAAGTGACTAATTTAATTTATCTTCTTGGGTTGATTAATTTAAGTGTTAAATTAATCAAAATAATTTAAGGAGTTAACTTAGACCAATTAAATTAAAGATTTAATTTAATTGGGGCCATGTGACAATTAATTAGTCAAATTAATTTTAAGAGTTAAGTTAATATTAATTAAGTTAAAGAGTTAAACTAATTGACTTAAGGAGTTAGGTTAAATTAATTAAATTACAAAGTTAATTTAATTAAACTGAGAATTTGATTTTAGAGGGAAATCAAGTGGAAGAGTCTATTTGAATTTGAATTTAGAGTGAACTAGCATTTCATTTCATGAGATGAAATATAAATCAATGCAAATGCATGTGAAATTCAAATTTACATACAAGTTAGCAAGTTGGCCAATAAGTATGAGAGGTGTGATGCTAGTTTGCATCCTCTCTCCTCTATATAAAGCCACATGGTTGGCCATGCTATGTGATAGTTGGCACATTCTTCATTTCCCTCCAAAAGTGTGATATTCATGTGTTGAAGATTCATACTAAACTCTCTCCTCTCCCTCTCTCCTCCAAAAACATCTCCTAATCACTTTCCTCCTCACTTGTTCTAGAACAAGTTAGGTTGGTGTGTGGATGTTGTCATTAGAGGTCCTAAACTTGGACGACATTGCCGTGAACTAGTTTCGGGAGTAGATTTGAAGGAATAGGAAGTGTATGATTTTAGTGAAAGTTTTGCAAAAACTACCTATATTTGTAGTGGAGTAGCCTGCCAAATTTGGTGATTTTTGGAAACTGGGAAGGGGACCAACCATTGGCATCTTTTTCTGCGTGTTAGATCTTCCATTAAAGGGTTCATTGAAGCGATCTCCTCTTGTCCTTTGTGTTGATCTACAAAGGTAATTTTTCTGCAACTAAATTCTTGTTTGGAGCATAAATACTATCCTTGGGATGGAGTAGTTTGGTTATATTTGGCCTATTTTTGGTTTCATATTTTGGATCCCAATCCTGCACCCTTCTTCAGTGACCTTGTATTATTAGCCACCTTTAGGCTTATTGACCCCATCATCATTACCCACTTTAGATTGATCTCTATGCCCAAACAATAGATATTGACCCCATACTATAGGGCCCCTTATGGCGAATACTTTCCAATATTTGTTCAACCCCCTATGGTCAAATCTCCACTTGTAGAACAAATGAGCAGCTGCATTTAATATTTTGTTGACATAATATCAATTACCTCATTGGTATTTAATACTGTTGAATGACCATGTCATCTGCATTTAATGTTGTACAGTAGTTGTCACCCTATTAGGTGGCCATCTAAGCTATTAGTTGTGGCAAACGAATAACCTAAGATGCTTATATAGCTTTGTAGGAGTCATTTACCAATGCTTAACTAATTTCCACCAACTATAAATACTTGGATTCGTTGGTACTACATTTACACATTCATTAGCTCAAAACTCTATTTACGTTCCAACCTTATCTTTATACTCCTTACTTAATCTGACTTAAGGATCAAAGGATTTTACCCAAGGGCTACCTCAACAAGCTTGATGCACTTTATTGTAATTGGAAGTTCTGTCTACACTCCACTCTAACAGGTTAAACAAGTTGCCCTCCTTTGTCTTGTCTTGAGCTCACCCTTGTCACTAGATGCATCATTAAACACTCTTCCTAAATACTGTGTCTTTAGTTAGTTTCGCCGGCATGATCTTGAATATGCATTCTTAATACAATGGTGAACACTAGGCATGCTTATTCTAAGAGGAAACATGAGAAAACTCCACCACCACTACCACTTTATCCACCAGGTGTACCACCACAAAGCTACAGTGGCATGCCTGGGATTAGCAGCCAACTGGAGCAAATGGTTACCATGATCATTTTCCAACTCCAATATATCATTAGCAATGAGATCTTAGTTACTCTCCAAAAGTAATAGTCGAATTAAGTTCTAGCCTCTAGCATAATTCTAGGCTCATCCTCGGTTATAGCATAGTAGTCCTATTGAGAGAAAGGATAGGTTGATTTAGCAACACACCACCTTGGCCAAATTATAGCCTTTTACGTTATTGACCTAACTGAATTAGGAAACATTATTTCCTAGTAGAGGAAATAATAAAACCTATGTAGAGGTCCCTTGAACCTAATGAACGCTAATGTGAGGAAGGGTGAGCAACCTAGAGCACACCAAACATGCATTATGTTCCATAGATAGGGATAAGAGGAAGAAGTTTCCAGTTAGGTTTAACATCTTAACAAAAGGTTGGAGACATCTCTAAATGGAACTCTAATATGAACTCGCATAGTAGTGAGTATAGCCATCATATACAAGTAGAAAGGGAATCTCCTTTTCACCCAAGAAATTCTCAAGTAGTGTATTACTATAGACTTAAAGTTTCCAACATGACTCACACGGTATGATGGATCATTTGACTCATATGAGCAAATTCGTCAATTTAAGCACATCATGAAACTATATGGCCATAATGACTACATACATGTAGAACTATTTGTTACCACTCTTAAGAGCCTAGCTTTAGATCAATCAACTGACCTAGCATGAAATATTTGCATTCCCTAGCACTGATTATGATCACCTTATGTAAAGATGAGTACAAGTTAGAGAGTTTGAATCATACGTTGATGAATCTCTCTAATCATCTAGATATCAGTTGATCCTCCAATACTCCAAATAGCCAAGCCAATCTTCAAAAGGCAATCTTGGATTGAGAACCTGCAAATTAGACTTGAACTCTTCAAGTCTCCAAGGAAGCAAGGCCTCTTCTACAATAGATTTATACTTGAATCAAATTCTATACACATGTGTACCTATTATAAAATCTACCATTGCTCTCTAAAGTAATGATTTCTTAGTGATTATAATTCTAAATTGAGCAAAAAAAGAGCTAAAAATGTCTACATAAGAATGGAATGTACAAGTTAAACTTCACATAAATTTAACTGCTAGAAAAATAACTATAGATTTTCCAAAGTAATCATGTACAGATATTCAAAATAGTGACAACTTCTTTTCAAATCGATTCTCCAAGATTCAAGTTGATGCCTTAAAAATTAGATCATCAATAAAAACCTCACCAAACCTTGAGAGATGATGAGAATTGGACCAGGATAAAACTTCACCAAGTATAGAAGTAAATGACAGAATCCACATACCGTGTCCAAATCAGATTTTTAAATTATACTAGTATTTTAGAGCTCACTTCTATGATGAATTGGTGAAAAGATACAAGAAAATGTTCTAAAAATATATTTAACTTAATTAGGGATAAGAGGAAGAGAGAAAATATGAAGAGTGAGAGTGAGAAGTTTTTTGAGGGAAAAATATTCTCACTCACACAAAAGCTCTCTTAGATTTAAGCTTTTCAACTCTCCAACACCTCTTTTATGGCTAGCCACCACTGCTACTTGTAGAGGGGGAGAGCTCTGTGCTCTCTCATGTGGTGGCATCTAAAGAATTACATGCCTTCTGCAATTAATTTAATTGAACACTTCAATTAATTTTAAGGCCAAGTTCAATTAATTTTGCTAATTAACTTGATTCTCTAATCATGGTTTAGTACTCTAATGTGCTCAATTAAATAGCTTCTTTTTAATTGAATTTTCCAATAAATGAATTAATTTAGTCAATAGATTAATTTAATCTTCCTCCAACATTTGAATTGATTCAATTGTTGAATCAATTAAGTTAATTAAACATCCTACTAATTCATTAAGATCCTTCAAGTTTGGGTAGACATTTCTAATGCGTAAAATTAAAGAACTCCTTATTCAATTAAAGTAATCCAACATTTGAATTAATTTAGCTATTCATGATAAAAAATCACATTAGTTAAAATCTTTTATACAACGATCAGACAAAGTTTCACTAAATTGATTGACTACTTTAGTTGTTGTGTGTGATCCCATAGTTTCGTCAATCAACTAGCTAAGGGCTCACAATGCTTGTAATTAATATATAAAAAATTATCTTATAATCATTCTACTTAATTAATATTTTTAGTTGACCATTTAAGAATTAATCCCCATTAATTCAAGAATACCTACGTTTCATTATAGATGTCTAACAATAAGCCCATCAGACCCAATTGATTAGTGAAGTAACATGGTAAACTTTTTGCAATCTCCTAATAGAGCAAGACTTGGAGATATTGATGCTTTATAGGCCTCAAATAACTTCTACTCAATCTTCAAATGAACTGATTCTCTTGTGACCATATATTTAGAAACTCCTTCCTAAATTTTCACAAATCTTGGCCAAGAATTTTCTAAATTAATTATCATAGAACACATAAGAGATTAATCCATTCTACTAGATAGGTCTACGGATTTTATATCAGACTAACAAGCTTCCATGCATAAGTAGCTTATACAATGCAAGTAGAATGACCTCTACATCCTATAAAGAGCTTAAAACATGCATCAAAGCATAAAAATCTACACAAAAGACATCTAATGGGACCTAGGGTTAATCAATGTGTTATCATAAGCATGGAACCTCCAATGCTAATTCAAACCTAATTGGAATCTCAATGGGATCATTTGGTGGACTATTCTCCAACAAGTACCATGAGTTAAAACTTAATATCATATATTGATGCTCATAAAATAAAGCATTTTCTAACCATTGGAACGTGTGCCAAACATTCAGGTCTTGAAGTATCTATCAATGCACATTTTGAAAGATTCTATAATATGGAACATTTAAAAGATCACAACTATAGAGGCACATTTCATGACCGCCATCCCTATGTGTGATCATGCCCCCTTGTCATGTGTGATCTTAAGGACTTCAACCAAATGAGAGACATGCATAATGTGAAGATGGCAAATGAAAGTGTACATTGAGTTTGAATGTATTCAGCAATCTTATCAGCTCTCTGTGCACTATCACCTTACCCTTATGTCCACTTGTTTGAACAGACTTATACATTAAAGGATTTTAAAGTAGGGTTACATTGGCAAGCTTAATGTGCTCTTATTGTGATTGCAAGTTTGACTTGCTCTTCTATCAACTAGTTCAAATAAGTTACCTCACCCCTAATCATTAGATTCATCGCCAAAACGATCATCCCAAAATATTACACCATCAATAGCTATGAGTTGAGTACATGAAGTTGCATCTATTTTTAGAAATGTCAATACATATTATTGATGTTGCTTGAGTTAATTGTAAATATAATTATATTTGGCTTATATCTATAAATTATTCATGGGGTATTCTAGTCAATATTTATTTATCTTTTAATATTATGAATTATTAATGTAGGTTTCAATGAATTATATTATTACTGATAGTTATATTATTGGATGATTGTGTGTATATTTATTAATAATATAGGTTTTAGATAACTAAAATGTTTGGTACCATAGTCTAATTCTAAAACTACTACATAAATACAATTTAGTATGCATTTGCTTAGTACTATTTAATTATATTTTGTAATAATATGTTTACCTATACCAATACATCCCTATACTTTTGGTATTGCATAGTCAATATTAAACACTGCTTTTTTATATACATAATATCACACCTAATTTTAGATCAAATTTTCTTTTGTTTCATATGTATAACAAGTTTTTGTATAAGTGGTACTTATATTTTTATCGAAATTATGACACAAGCCCATATGAATTCTAAAGCCTAGGAAACTTATATTTATAGTCTAAATGAAAAATAATTACAAAAAAAAATAACATTTAACTATTTGATCAAATAGAGCACGCTTTCTTCTGCTAAATATCATTATTTTCTCTATAGATACTACATATTTCAATAGTTAATACCACACTTATGTAGTTGGCATATGGCCAACTGCCACATTTTTTTTTTAATTGTGCATAGCTTCTGAATCTTTTTTGTTTTCTAGTGCTTGTAGTCTTGTTTTGAGTTGCAAGGGAAAATGTTATTTCGATAGCTATGAGTTGTAAGGGAAAGATTTTAATCCTTTTTAATGTGGCTATGCCCCTCGAACATTGTAATTTTTGTCCTCTCTAATATATCTTGCTACCATTTCAAGTTCATACCAACATTATGTGCCTTAATACAATATATGGTTTTGCATCTAGTTTGTGTCAAATTATTATATCTGACATTTTAATATAATTTATACTAATATATTATGTTGTTTACATGACCCAACAAACTCATGTAAATATTTTAAAATAAATTACTCGCACACGACAAGTCATATTTCCATTGGCATTAGTGTCAAAGCAACATTTGAAAGTGAAAACTATAATTTATTTTATTGATTTTTTTTTAAAATTATGGTGCATGATTTTATCCATCTCAAGACTAGAAATTCATGTTAAATATGCATGCACTAAAATGTTTATAATATTTTTTATACGATAACAATATCTATTTATTTTTATATAATATAATTTTATTTTAATAATTTTAATATATATTTTTTTATTTTTTCATAATAAAAATTAAAAGGTTATGATAAAATGGTATTTGTAGGCATAAAGTAGATGAGTAATCAATGGTAGTTATTGTATAACTTCTAAATATTAGAAACTTAAAGAAGAAGAAGAAGAAGAAGAAGAAGAAGAAGCGGCGGTATAATATAGATATAGTCAAATGAGAATAAAATGAATACTATATTATTTTAACATACAACAAAAATTCCATATGCTTTATATTTAGTAGCCTATTGAACTAAAAATATTACACAATAGAACATTTAGTACTGTATCATACAATCCTTAGTACAATATTTGATTCTCCTTTTGTTTTAAAGCATAACTTGCCTCAATAAACAACTTTATTACATCTAACATTGTTAGTTATGTTGGTTTATATCATTCAAGAGACTTGTGTATGGATATTTGAAAACAAACTACGTACACTAAATAAGTCATATTTTCATCAACATTAGAGTAAAGGACATTAAATGTGCCAATATGGTAACTTTCATTCACTTAAATAGTAAGGGTGCATGATTTTATTTATTAATAAACTAAAAATTCATATTATTATGGTCAATAAAAACAAAATAATGAAATTCTATATTATTTCACAATGTCAAAATAAAATACTATATGTCTTTACATTTAGTGTTCCATTATAGAAAAATACTATGATATAGAATCTTTAATATTACTCAATAGATATTTAATTCCATGCTTACATGTGCACTCAATGTTGCATATATTTTAAGGCCTAATTTATCTTAATATATTGTATAAAACACTTTTAGTGCAATTTATAGTAGATAGTGATATTGTTTTACATGACTTAAGAGACTCATTTATGCAAATATTTGAAAACAAACTATTTATACCTAAGAACTCATGTTCCAATTAAAGCATAAAGCAACATAGAATGTGATCATTCTTATTCACTTAAACATTCTCTTACAAGCAATGGCACATAAGAAAAATTCATGTTATCGTGTTCAAAGGAGAATAAAACAATGAACTCTTATGCAATATAAGGTATCATAATTAGTACCTCATTTTAATAAAATGTATTGCATAGAATATTTAGTACTATGCTTTTGTGTACTTGATGTAATGTTATTTTTATGCCTAATATATTTGAATATGCTTTATAAAATAACTTTGATACAACTTATAATAGTTTATTTTATTTTATTTTTACGTGATTGAACAATGTCATTTATGTCAATGTTCGAAAACAAATTATTACACCCAATAAGTCATATTCCCATTAACTCTAGTATAAAACAACAATATTGAATGTAATAACTCCATTCACTTAAATGCTCTTTCAAAGTTATGTTGCATTATTTCATTCATCCCAAGACTAGATATTCATGTTTCCTTGACCAAATGTGAATGAAACAACAAAATTATACATTATATCTCCCTATAACAAAATAAATATCATATATGCCTTTATGTGTAGTACCCCATAAAATTTTTAGTACCATGTTTCTAGCACTTGATGTTCTGTGTGTTTTAAGACCTAATTTGCCTCAATATATCATGATAACTCTATAATTAATTGTATTGTTTTATATGAATCAAGAAACTCATATATATACATATATATAAATATATATATATATATTTGTGATGTTGGTAAAGCTGACAAGCCCATTGCTCTTAGTTTATTGGCCTAATATCTAGGGCCAGTGCCAACTTTTCAAATGGGCCCAACTAGAAAACCTAAGCAAAGCTTCTTTGAGTTTTCAGCCTTAGGTAGAGTCAATCAACCTGAGACCAGGTCTGGCGTCAACGTACGTCCATACAAACAAAAATCCTCGACTGTACACAATTGATGAATGAAATATACTAAGATTTCTCTAGGGCACGATCACATTAATTGTGGCACCTTCAACTAGTCACTTTAGCATTTAATGATAACGAATCACTATCTTGTCCATATTAATGATTTCGTTAGTCGGTCACCTCCACATTAATTATGACAAGGGTTTCCTTGATTTCCATTTGATCAAACGCATGGTGGCTAGTTGACCTTAAAATAACTTCTAAAGCCCCTATGTAAAGAGAGGGAACTTCATTGCATAGTAAGGAAAATATGGTCATTTTTTACCCCTCCATCTCTCTCATGTAATGGATGCTATAAATACCCTCATTTTAGATTTGAAGGTATGATTTCACACATTTCTAAAGTCTGCACTCTACTCATTTATCTTTCGATTTAATTATTGCTGACTTAGACATCAAAGGGCTATAGCCGAGGGCCTACTTGGCTAGCTTAACGTGTTTTCCCTAGTTGTAGGACTCAACTCACCTGTTGCTACATCCTAAACTATTTTCTATCTTTCTAGACTTTACATGTAGACTAATCCTCCACTTCATCTGAAGGAGGAGCAACAATCACTTTGCACTTATCTCAAGTAGAGGAATATGACTTTGCTAGCAAACTTGACTTCTTAGTGACTAACAACAAGGATAAATACGAAGCCCTCATTGCCAACATGAGAATAGCCATAGGTAGGGGAGTGGAATGCCTCGCTGCCATTATGGATTTGCAATTAGTCACTAAATAGTTCAATGGCAACTTTAAGGCTAAAGGAAATTAATGTCTAGATACCTGGCAAAGGTCAATAGGCTACAATAGCAATTCAAAAAGTTCACATTTAGTTAAGTCCCAAGTTTGGAAAATGAGAAAGTAGATGCACTATCTAAATTCATCAACTCGACCAGGGGAACAAAGAGAGAACCATCACATTCTTGGTCATAAACAAGCCCATGACTAAATAAGTTTACTAGAATCAAGCATTGAAAATTAAGGAACCATTGTCTAGCTAGCAAGATGACATTAAAACTTACTTGAGAGAAAAAAGCTATTAGAGGATAAGATAAAACTTAGGGGGCTAAAAGGTTGAGTAGCAAAGTTTGCTCTTGACGAGTTCGAGTAGCTCTATAGGATGTCCTTTTTGGGCCCCTTGTTGAGATGCTTAAAACTAGAAGAAACACAGAAGGTGTTGAAAAAAATTTCACTTAGGCATTTGCAGCAGCCATTTTGGAGGCTGGGTATTAACCCACAAAGTTATCAGGTAAGGTACCTTTGGCTGACTTTATTACAAGATATGGTCAAGTTCGCCAAAACGTGCCCTTCAAGCTTGGTACATGTTAATATTAGCCACTAGCTAGTCTCAACCTTAGTCTAGTTAATAGCATATGGCCATTCAACCAGTGGGGAATAGATATTGTATGGTCATTTCCATGAGCCACGGGATAAAATAAAGTATATAATAGTCACAATTGAATATTTTACCAAATGTGTTGATGTAGAAATAATTCCAAAGATAACGTATGCCACAGTAAGGAGTATCTAATAGAAAAACATCATTTTCCACTTCAGTCTACCAAAAGTGTTGATATCTAACATTAGAACACAATTGTAAGGAAAAAAGACCAAAGACAAGTTCAAAAGCCTCGACATAGTGCATCATTCACATAACAGGCAACTTCCAAGCAAATAGATAAATAAAAGTTACTAATAGAACCATTTTGGACCACATTAAAACCTAACTTGAAGGTTCTAAGGGAAATTGGGTAGACGACCTACCAAGGTCCTATGGGCCTATAGGACAACCCTAAGAACAACTACTAAACTCAACTTTTATAGTTTTTTTTATGGTTTGGAAGTTATGATTTCTATAGAATTGATACAATACATAGCTCAAGTAATTCCTTGTAATCCAATATGAAGCAAAGTGAAGAGACTTCTAGACCTTGAGACCCTTGACAAGTAGCGTCAGCTAACATACATAAAGATGTAATGTTATAAATCTATCATGGCCAAAAGCTATAATAAATCTGTTTGACCAAGAATTTTTCAAATTGATGACTTTGTCCTTATGAAAATGGAAGTTTCAAAAAATATTGGAAAACTCGACCCAAAGTGGGAAGGCCCCTATAGTGTTGTCAAGGTGGCAAAAAATAACTTTTACCAAATAGCTAACATGGAAGGTAATGAGTTGCCCCATCCATGGAATGCAACAAATTTGAAAAACATTTATGTATAAATAAGATCTTGTCTTCTCAACATACTTATCATTACATTATGGGATCCTATCATCTCAACAAAGTTAATGTTTCATTAACAGATTCTAGTTTCTCAATATTGTAACTGCCCAGTATCATTTACAACACCATCTAATAGCAAATACTCCTAGGAGTGCACTTTGACAAATTATCAAATAGCACAACACACACTTTTATTTAACACCAAAAGCTTAACACAAAAGAGAATAATAAAGAAGTAATTGACTCCTTACTTATTCACAATCATGCAAAATATTAGAAGATCATGAAACACAACAAATGGTGAGAAATAACAGTAAATATCTCATCAAATATTAAAATTGTTCTAAGAATATCTAACAAAAACTCATCAAAAATAAAATGATTCAAATTGCAATATAAAAATAGAAATGATCAAGATTAGCAATATAATTAATTAGACCCAGTTCTCTCATGGGTCCACAAATAGCAATGGCCTCATTTGCCTTGGCTGGACCTCATCCATAGCCTTATTAAGGTCATCCTCACTAGTCATGTCAATAATGATGATCAGAGGAGGCTGCCCCTAACCTCTTGCTCCTGCTTTATAGTAGGAGCTTGCACAAGATAAGAAAGCCCAGCCTTATCTTTTAAGAAATCACACTCAATAGGATGGCAATAATTAGCCATGTTGACTTCTTTATTTTTGATTTCACAAGAAAATAGGTTGGTGAATTTGAACTCTTGGACCACCAGAGGGATGCTCGAATGCGCAGGAGGTTTTACTACTGTAGCATGAGCATTTTTAGGATAGTCTTCCAATCACTCATTTTTGAAAACATTGAGCCGAGCTTTGTCTTCTTTATTGAATTGGTAGCTTAAGAACTCTAGCTAATTTACTGCCTTATTAAAGCTTTCCTTGGTATCATCCATGCCAAAAACCACATTGGCATTAATAAAGGCGAAGATCAATATGAACTGATGTATTACCCTCTTGAGAAGATCAGCTAACATCTTGAAGACTTCAAACCAAGCATACCATAGGCAACTATCATGACATCATGCCCTCCCAGCAATAATAGCCTCCTTGACCTTAGCCCTTGCCTTCTTTAGCAACTCATTAAGTTGGCTCGTTTTAGTAATGGCCATCACCAATTCCATATTCTTCTCTTTGTGCTGCTTCGATAACTACTCAATCTTATACTATAACTATTGGGCCTTAGTTTTCAAGAGCTTAGACAACTCTTCTCAAGCTACTTATACTTTTGCTCCTAATTAACATGATTAGCTAGCAATAGATGGAATCAGTGAGACAAGCTATAACCTAATTGCTCAACTTGCAGGGACAACCTAGGGCACTAATGACGTATAAAGATAACACCATAAACAATAAGATAAAATGATTTATTACCATATTTACTTGATATACGAATGCCTTCAACATTTTAAGTAAGTTGAGCATCCAACATCCTCTTTTAGTCTTTAAGAAACACACTAGTTTTTAGTGCATTCAAAGGGGTCACTTTTGTCACCCATGGATCCATCATAGAAGCGGTGTTCGACACCACACTCTTGTGCTCGAAGTACAACTTAGGGAAGTTTGGTAAATCACATGGTTCCTTATCAAGTAGTAGTTAGAGCTCTTTAAACATGCAGATATCTTTGAAAGCAATAGCTTTTCCTTATTTCGTAGTAGTTGCCTTTGTGGGAGATGATCAGCCAAATCCCCTAACCTCAGTAGCTTTTCTCTTTGACTGTGTCGTTGGACTTATAGTGCTTGGTGTGGCTTGCCAAGTAGAAAGAGGAGTTTCTAGTGTTGCATGTGTAGATTCAGTAGCGACTAACATTGTCTCCTAATGAGCACCAATGGCTTTTAACCTCTGTTGCACCTTGCGCTGCCTGACCATCACAAGTTGACAACCTTGGTTTAATATTGACTAATCTGCAATAAAAGTTTCAACACAAAAATTAACCGAAAACATGAGCGTAAACAACAAACATAATGCAATAAAGTCAACTTTACCTAAGTAGGTATGCGCCGACACCCTCAATGGAGCGGTCCACTATCCGACTAACAACA
Source organism: Jacaranda copaia (assembly GCA_014898725.1). Classification (NCBI taxonomy): domain Eukaryota; kingdom Viridiplantae; phylum Streptophyta; class Magnoliopsida; order Lamiales; family Bignoniaceae; genus Jacaranda; species Jacaranda copaia. Next base: position 123,464 of record JACGDI010005658.1, read on the forward strand.
AATTCCTCTCTTTATTAAGCCCAACTATCTAATGGCAAGATAGACACTAGGATCTATAATCAAAACTTCTAAATATAAAATAACTAATGCCTACAAGTATCCCAAGGATATAATCATGCCTTGGATTCAAATTTAGATAGAGGAATACCTTGATAAGAAAATCTGAGAAGAAACAAGCAAACACTTTACTAGTTCCAAATTCTATCTACTCGTGGCACAATGAAAGGATTGCAATGATCGCCCTACCAAATCACCTCCAAAAATTTTAGAAAACTTACTAGAGATATACAACACCTTGAAGAATCTCCAGTAAAAAATTTAGGTGAAATGTCCATTTGGATCATCCTAGAAAAAATTGCAAAATTGGACCTCAAGCAAAGAGCTCTCTAGAAACAAAATAATGCACATGTCTTGCCTCAATTGAAATAATCCACACTTTAATGAGACTTCTGAATTCTCTAGTTCATAGTTGGAATAGAACCATAGAATTGGTAATGGATGAGTTCAAAAATTGGTAAGATGAGGAAGAAAAAGCTAATCTTTCAACTCATGAAATGCTAGCTTACAAAAGGGGTTGTTTTGGAGGGAAATGAAGAATCTAATTCTTCAAACCTTTTGGAACACCTAGATTTCTCTCTCTGGCCGTGTTCTTTACTATATCTATATGTATGTTGATTTGGGTGATGCCAAGGTGGCATCACACATTCCATGGGGGGGAGAGGGGCAACCAAGGGGTGCTTAGGTGGCAAAAGAAATTCAAATTTCATTTGAATTTTATTTGCATCTTAATTACATTTGAAATCTCATTTCAAATTAATTAAGATGCCATCTAAAATCTCATTTGAGTCTTTTCTCCAAAAATGCATTCCTCTTAACTAATCAAATTAAACTCTTTAATTTAATTAATTATGTTTTAACTTAACTCTTTAAGTCAAACTAGCTTAACTCTTTAAGCTAAATTATTAACTTAACTATTTAAGTTAACTTGATCAATTGATGGTCATGTTAGCAATAAATAATTAATTCCTTAATTATTGATCTAATTTAATTCTTTAAATTAGTTGATTAATTTAACACTTAAATCAATCAAGCCAAAATTGACCTTCAAACTTTGCACCAAATTCGTTCCATTAGGATAGAGAGATCCCTTTTCTATCTCCTTAGAAAATTCTCTCCATCAATTAGGAAGCTAATTGGATTTTGTGTGTGACTCAATAGGTTCTACCATCATTGGATATGGGCTCACAACACCCTGTGACTTTTGAATATCTAATATTTATTCTAGTTTAAAACTCATTTTAAACTAGGCGACTCAATTCAATTAATCTCATTAATCGAAAAGTGTCTAATCTCCATGATTGATGTCCAACCTCAAGCCCATGGAGCCCAACTAATTGGCCAAAATAAATATTCTGGAGAACTATCATCGCTATATGTGTGCCATGCAAATACGGTCCTTCCATCTCCTATCTCCTGAAAGAGGCTTAGGGCAAGATATTTGTTGGCTCCCCATAGCCTCGATACTATGTCTCTATTCTTAATGTTCAAATTTATTTTTATGACTTTATCATTGGAAAAACTGTTTTTCCAAATTATCACACCACCTTACACAAGAATTTCATGGAATCGATCATTATAGAACACATAGGAGATGTACTTGCCTTTCACAATAGTGAGGAGTTGGATTTCATCTTGGATCTCACAAAACTCTATGCAAAGTAGCTCATACCTAATCTCAACCTGAAAGACCTGTTAAGTGGTTAAGGATGAGTCAAAGTATGAGGACTGGACACAAGGTTACCATGGATCCTTAGGTCAGAGGACTAATAATATGCGCTGGCATAAGCAGGAGAATTAGCCACTACCAACTTGCCATTTTGGATATCTAGTGGATTTTTTAATAGGTCTCCAATACTTTATTCTCTAATAAGCACCTACTAACATGCACTCGTATCTCATACAATTGCTCATAGAACGGAGCAATCTCCAACCCTTGGGTTTATGCATCATTAGTGCAAGTCTATTTGGATCTTAGATGCCTCATCTCATAAGATCCTATGACTTGGAAGTTTTAAGATCACAACCATGTGAGACTTATTCCATGGTCACTAAATTAAGTCTCACAGTTTTGGGTGATCTAAAGGTTTCATCCAAATGCAAGTGAAGTATAATAAAGCATAAGATGAAGGTGGCCATATAGAGAATATCATTTAATCAAAATTATTTTATAAGGTAATACTTTGTACAAGGCTAATCTCATTGGCTTGTAGGGCGGTATTCCAATAATCTCCCACTTGCCCTAAAACCAATGTCCCATGGCCTTAAGACCTATCTTCTCAAGATGTCTTTCAGAGACCTTTTACAATGGAGGTTTGTTAGTAGATCAACTATGTTCTTTTTTGAGGTAACTTTCTCTACTCGGATGTTGCCTCTATCAATGATCTATCAGATCAAATGATATTACCTCAATATATGCTTAGATCACTAATGAGATCTTAGCTCTTTAGCTTACACTACTGCCCTATTTTTGTCATAGAATACAACAACCGGCTCAGCAATGTTGGCACTACATTCAACTCTTGAATGAAGTTTTTTATCCAAACAACTTCCTTTGTAGCTTCCAAAGTCACAATATATTTTGCCTCTATGGTCTAGTTGGCTATGGTGTCTTGTTTGGAATGTTTTCAACTTATTGCATCACTATTGAGGCAAAATATGAATCCAGAAGTGGATTTGAGGTTATCTACATCGGATTGAAAATTAGAGTCTGAAAACCCTTCAAGTTTTAATTCTCCACTACCGTACACTAAAAAATAAGTCCTTAGTTTTTCTTAAGTACTTAAGAATCATTTTTATGGCCATCCAGTGACTCTCACCAGGGTTGGATTGGAACTTACTCGTAACATTTACTGAATATACTACATTCGGTCCTGTACATTGGACCACGTACATTATGCTCCCTATTGCTGAGGTATAAGATATTTGGGATATTCTTTATTTCTCCTCCTTAGTCTTTGATGCTGTAAAGAGCTTATCGGTTTGAAAACTCTAATGGATTAGGATGATATTGGGCCTGAGATCTGCAACTAAGAACAAACATAAACTAGCCGAGGTGCCCCGACTAAGGCACTCCAACGCTCAAGTCAGATTTCTAGTAAGAAGGAGAATATAGAGAAAGTGTATAGTGAATAGTGTATTTGCAATACCTTGAGCATGGTGGTGCTGGTAGGATTTACAATCTGATCATGGTGTGAATTTACCCAAGTACCCTTATCAGGTGTGCTTGGGTTTTTCTTCTGTCCGGGGTTTGATAGCCATTTTATGCCCAGATCTTGGGGCTATGCCACGTGGCACAATCTCCTGATTTCCTGGGTAGTCACGTTAGTGGGCGCGCGCCTCTGCCAGAGTTGTTGGCAGAGTTGTCAAGGTTGGTGGAAGCGATTACATCCGTAGGCAGTAATCACATCTGCTGCCACGTGTAATCATTGCTTAAAGGTTCAACTTGTCCCATT